>VDFB02261723.1:0-86840 GCA_007258455.2 Sequoia sempervirens | reverse complement strand
ATGTAGTCATAACCATCTAGTCTTGTGATGTCACACTATTGGAATTTTCTAATATTATACTTGGGAGGCCATATATATACCATAAAGATTATGTGTATCAAGTGAAAATGCAAAGATCAATAATATATCATGATGATCAATAATTATATCTTCATGAGTCTTTATTGAAGATAAAAGTAACCTTAGTATCTCCAAAAAATTCAAAATGACCATCTCACACACATAGAAGTGTGTGATTCTCATGGCTCACCTTTAATACACTTGTACAAGGGAGAAAGAACATGCTAGAAAAATATAAAATTACACAAATAACATCACAATATTTGTAGCTCAATAAGGTATTGTAGTATTATATAGATATTTTTTAAGAGTGTAAATACATTTTGGAAAAATGCATGGTGTATCATATGATCAATTTGATTCTCAAATCCCCTCTTCCTACTAATCCTTTATCACAAATCTATTTGGGATAATGATGAAGTTTAATGCCAAATTTAAGAGTTTCAGATAGATCAAGGAAAGATCAAGCTTATCTCATATTCATGTGGTAGTTTGATAGTCCTTACACCAAAGAAATATGGAACATGGCATCTCTACATATGTAATCACACACTAAATAATATCATGTTGAAGGAATGATATCCTCTTCTATGTATTGACAATTTTGGACAAGATTTATATTATGCAATTCTTGTTAGAATTGAAGATTCAACCTACAACTCCAATGAAACACCTACAAGCAATTACCTATCACAATAGAGAAGATCAAAAGCGATATTGTGCTCAATAACTTGGTAATTGTATTGATGCAAATAACCTGGATTAATATTATAAATGAATGTGCATGCTTATATAAGCAATGCACAAGCAAACCCTACATGCGGATTAACAAGATAGTGACAAGTGTTTTAATCTCATGCAATGAGAAAACTTGTCCTAAATTTAGTCCAATCTAATAATAAGAATGAAACTAAAGATTAAACATCAACTCCTAAGTTTAGCTTAAGTGAACTAAAGTAAAAAGGCCTCTAATAATTAATTGATGATAAATTAATATCAGATAATGACTTATTTACTCCAACACCCCCCCTTAAGTTCAACTTAGGGAGAAACTAAACAACTGATAAAGGAAGCTAAATGAATATAGAATGGGTCCTGACTACAAGGCTTGATAAGGTACCCATGAACAAGCAACTAAAATCTCTCATAACTGTAGAAAAGGAGAAAACCAAATGGGGAAAACTCCTCTCGAAAAGAGAGAAAAATAAATGACTGTAATAGAGAAAACCACATGGGAAAAAATCCTCTCCAAAAGAGAGAAAAAGAAATGACTATACTAGAGAAAGAAGGATAGAAGGAGGACTCAATGTGACCCCCCAAGGATTGATTCTATCATGCAAGTACAACATATGTCCCCTTGATAGGAGAGAGAAAATGAGGATATGAATCCCCCCATAAAGAAAAAGCTCTCGTGCCAATGATGAGCATCTAAAGAAAAAATATGACCCACTGCCTACAAAGTACATTTCTCCCCTTACGAAGAAATAGATCCACTTGTGATTGGAGAAGCCAATCCAAAGAGATGGGTGATGCTAGAATCCAAATCCAGATGATGTGTGCCTATGAAAAGTGCTCATGTATCCACATGTCGGAAAGTGGTGATGGCGATCTAAGATCCTATGAAGACTGATGTAGAACAGGATGCAAAGGTGATGAAGATGGAGGGAAAACAACGTTGATGTGGCTGTCAACAAAGAGGAGATGAGTGTCCTCAAAGTAATCCTCCAAATATGCAATATAGGACTCTACAAACAAGGATGATATGTCTGCAAGATACGAATCCCAAGTAGCTATGTTTAGAAGATGTATGATGTCTTGTTGCACTAAATCAATAGGGGCCAAAGATGTGGCAATGCCAAGATGATTAGGAACACCATAAGCTAATGTAGTCTTAATCTGAAGAGTGGAAACATGAATGCAAGTCTTTGAACCATTAGAACATGCAAGACCTGTGATATACTCAAGCTCCTCTAAAGTATCAACATCAAAGAGTATGGAATTTGTATATGCAAGAGGGATGAGACAATCTACAATAGGATCCTATGGGTATGGAGAGATATAAGCTTCTCCACAGATCTCCCAAAGTCGTTTCCAAAGTATGTGGGGACATTCAATGTATGATACATCATACATAGTGTCAATATCAACACTAAAACATATAACCCCTACAATATGATCTCTGATGATGCCCCATGCTAATAAATTCCCTGGTGTGTCTGGTGTAGGTATGAGTCCATATAAATAAGGAAAAATATCAAGCCACCTGAGTGTGTTAGGATGTCATCTCGCCAAGACACATAATTATCCTTACCCAAGTTGATCATAAAAGGATGAACAAAAAATACCATGATACTCACTCAAATAAAAAAATCAGAGGCTAATAACCTCAGTACTAATAAAGTAGATCAAACGATGTCATCCCACACAAATAGATCCTTTCTAGGTGCCAAGACATCCAAGTAATTAAGTAAAGTGTGAAAACACAAAATATTGAATAAAATGTACATAGGAAAATTTTTGGAAAAATTGAATGAATAAATCCGAAGAGCTTTGAAATACCTTTCTGACACTGCTTGAATTGTAAAAATCAGAGATACAGGGAAAAAGTTATGAGCTCGAAAGCGCAAAATGTAGATCTGACTTTGACTAAGAATAATATGAACCAACAAAAAAATATGATAATGAGATTAGCACCACTAGAAATTTCACGGAACCGGCTTTCTAACAATATCTTGTTTGCTTGATTTTGACACCATATGCCCAAGTTATGCCAGAAAGAAAAAAACTGCACTTTAGGGCATAAAAGGGGTTAGGAGGGGGCAAATAGGATAGGTTGTACTGATGAGGTCAATATGACGCCATCTATCACTAAGCTTAATTTTGACGATTTGATGTCTGTCATCGCAAAAAAATGCCCCCTGTCAAAAAAACTTCAAGTTGCTGAAATCTTCATTGATGCCTGGAATATGTTGAGTAGATTCCTAGTCATCAGATTTTGTGTTGAGCCAATTTTTTGTTTGTTGGATTTTTGTGATACCATGTTAGAATTGAAGATTCAACCCACAACTCCCATGGAACACCTGCAAGCAATTACCTATCAGAATAGAGAAGATCAAAAGTGAGATTATGCTCAATAACCTGAGAATTGTATTGATGCAAATAACCTGGATTAATATTACAAATGAATGTGCATTCTTATATAAGTAATGCACAAGCAAACCCTACATGCAGATTAACAAGATACTGACAAGTGTTTTAATCTCATGTAATGAGACAACTTGTCCTAAATTTAGTCTAATCTAATAATAAGAATCAAACTAAAGATTAAACATCAACTCCTAAGTTTAGCTTTAGTGAACTAAAGTAAAAAGGTCTCTAATAATTAATTGATGATAAATTAATTATCAGATAATGAATTATTTACTCTAACATTCTTTGTGAAGATCAACCTCAAATCAAGATATCACTAAGTAGTAATTCATACCAAATATGTTTCAAAAATTACATTCAAAACTAAGGATGGATTATACAAATGGATACTTATGCCTTTCAAATTAACTAATGTGCCATTGACATGAACCTAATGGACAACATCTTATGACCCTTCAAAAATTCCTTCATCATTATCTACTTGGATTCCATCCTGATCTTCAACAAGACCTAAGAGGAACATGTGGATCATGTATCGTATATAATATCCTAGAAACTACACCAACACAAGTTGCAATCCAAGTTAGGTAAGTGTACCTTTAACATAATGCAAATCCAATATCTAGGATGCATCATTGGTCATATAGGAACTTAGGTAGATTTAGAGAAAATTAATATGATTTAAGATTTGCTAACTCCACATAACATAACTAAATTGTATACCTCTCTTGGACTTGTAAATTTCTACCATAGATTTGTCTTGGAATCTTGCACATTAGTTGGTTGCATAATGAGTTCACACACACCAAGCTAACAATTGTTTGGACACCTATGCAATAGTGTGCTTTTGAGGAGCTTGAGCAATGAATCTATGTAATACCTATTTTTAGCAATGCCTAAAAATATGCACCCCCTTGATATTTAAACTAATACATTTGGATATACACTACCAATTTAACATGGGCATCCAACTTCATACCATTTAGGGACATTCAACTATATGGTGCAAGACTAGTTCACCTATGAGAAAGAATTATATGTCATTATACAATCTATTAAGAATTAGTGATACTACATTCTAAGTAAGGAGAAAACCATTCATTAGAATCATAAGCCACTTTATTTCCTACACACATAAAGTAAGCTATAGAATGCATACCACATGAAGTAGATGTCATACCTATAATAGTTTTGTTTGATGATCATACACAAGAAGGGGAATGACAAGGAGACAAAAAATACCTTAGTAAATTTCTAGGGCAAAAAATTACCTCAATAGATTGCTAGTTCACACACAAATCTAAATTGTAAGTCATGAATTTGAACTAGTAAAATTCTACTACTTAAAACTTACCCTCCTTTATTTTTTATGCTAAATTTAAGTAAGGACTAGCATTGTTTACCAAAATATTTGAGGGATTTGTGAAGTTATGTGGTTCATGTTCTACTCAGAAAAATCCTTGTTTAGATCAATTCAATGACTTTGGAACAAAGATCAAGGAGAGCAATGGAGGTAGGATGATTTATACTAATTTAATTGTCTAATATTGTTATAATCAAGGGTTCTTTTGATAACTCTACCATGATTTAAATGAGCGATTAGATGTCTTTAAATACAATAGCATAGCATAATAATCAATACAAATGTGTGCTAGGTTGGTTCACAATAGCTAGTGCAAGGAAGGCACTTGTATTATATCTAAAAGTTTACATTTTATATATCTGAATATAGAATTGACCTAAGTCAAGTCCACACATGTATAAGAGATCCAAAATTATGATCAATAACTAGAAATAGATGATGATGAAATTAAACTATAATGATGTCCAAAATTAAACTCGCACAAGAATATACTACTCATAGATTAATTATTATATAAAAGACATTCTAATCAATATAAATCTAAAACACAAAAATAATTTAAACATATAAATTTCATTGTTACAATAATATACATATTTCTTACTCTTCGTATGCACCATATTTATCTTCACATCTTTTAGCACAAATGGTTTCTATTTATACATATTTAGGCTTTGAGATATTTAATTTATTGATCAAAGAAGTTTTATGCTCATTCTACAACTACAAGAGTTATATTTTTTTCTTTTGTTAACTAACGAATGATCTTCAAACATAAACATACTTTATTTTTTCTTTTTAATCTCTCTTTCTCATCTTTGCTTTTTTGAAAAATGGTTATATACAATTTTGTAAGAAACAATAAAAAATAACACTCATATTTAGGGAATATGTATCATTCAAATAATATTACAATTTTCTTATAATAAATCAAATCGAGTCATTATAATAAATTAGGTATTACTATGGAGATTGTCTTCTACCTAAGGATGTATAATCGGATTATATATTTGATTGAAATATATATCTAAAATATTTTTTATTTTTTAATTTAGTTTTAAATAGTTGTATGATTTATTTTTAAGTGTAATTTATAATGACAAATTTATATATTCATATTATTTATTATTTATTTTTATATTTGATTTGAAAGTGGTTTAATACAATTGTTTATCCACACAAGATGTATTTTTTGTGTGAAGTTAAGTCCCTTCTCTATATTATTACCTACTTATTAATATACATTTTCATATATTCATACTCTTAACTTATTCATATATACATATACCCATTCTAATATATTTATCTAAATTACACATCAATTATGTCCATGCATGTACCTATTCTTATGTGTTTGTCATCCACCTTAATCTAACCTTTACAATATTATAGATCATTTTTATGGATGTAGGGTTAGCTCTACACCTATAGATTTGGCCCTTATAATTTTAAATTTGAATTTTGACATACTCTTGTTCATTACTATCTTGCCAAAGGTCAACTAAATACATATTTTGCACAATTTATTACTATGTCTTTGTATTTAAAGACGTCCAATATCATTTATTCATCATAGCATCTCATCTGCACATTTGCATTAAAGGTGTTGCTAAGAACACTTCTATTGGTATACTGAAACAAATCCAAATCCACACATTCATCCTAAGGCATTTGTATGGATAAAGCTTGTTATTTTCAATCCTTTACACAAATTTTTAGGGGTTGACCCAAAAGAACATGTCACCTAAGAATATAATGGTAGCCCCCTTAAATTATTTCTATATATCATAGTTAGTCTCAATATAGAGAAAATTGAAGCAAATTAGACATAATAGGAATCAAAACTACATATTGTTCAAGATCATTTACATGGCCAAAGTTTAGATCCGCATCCATAGAAGTGTCATAGACATGTGAAAGCAACCTCTTATAGTATAGACCAACTATTTGGATCTTAAAATAAATCATAAGCTATCATATTCCATTTCTAATCTTAAGATATCCAAAATTCAACATCTACATTAAATTTTAAACATCTTTATATCTAAAATTTAATATCTTATTTTTCACATTTACTTTTCCAATAACATTTAGTATTTCAATTGTATTATCAAAATTAATCTATATATTCATTATTTAAATTAATTAATGAGTCTTGATAACTACATTTAATATAAGGATAGGATAGAATATTCATCTTGCAAGGAAGACCCTAACATCAACTTCTATTTGGAATTTTGTGTTCTCATTTATAAGTAGCCTTAATATAAGAACAACATGATTAATATAGGAATAGCATTGATTAATATAACGAAAATCATTTAAACAAATCTAAGAAAGGGAGAGTCTTTTAACCTTAGTAGTTTGTCTTGTATGTGAATATCTATAAGTCTATCCTTTGCAAATCTAGGTGTTTAAGTATGGTGGGGCGCATGACTAATTTGACTTATTAAAATAAACAATATTTCACACATTGCTCATAATAATAAGACTTAGAATAAATTCATTGATTTTGAAATCTTGACCCTTTCATAAATTATATAGTTTATGTTTAAAATACACTTTGGTAAATACTTCTTTTTAACACTAATTCGCTTGTTAGAATCTAAATTTTAAATATTTAAATAGAAATTTTAACCACCATGGCATAATAGAATATCCAATACCTAATATTATTTTTTAAGTTGAATTATGCACGGTTTTATATTTTTGTTTAATTTTTACGAGCAATTTTTACCATTCGAGATTTTTTTTTTATAGTTTGATAGTGCAATTTATTTATTTAAAATTATTTTTAAATAATATTGTTCACATTTTATTTAATTTTTTTTGTCTATAAATATTTTAAAATTAAATTTTAAAGAATTTATAATAATTGTATTTAAATATAGTTTAATTTTTTTTAATAATAAATTGAATTTTTTTAAGTTGTTTTGAAGTGGTAAAAGTTATAAAGGAGGATCTCAAGAAACACTTTGATATGTTTTTAAATTTAGTTGGACAATGATTATATTATTGGAGCTAATTTAGATATTAAGATTAGATTATAATTTAGATGTAAATATTAAAAGTCTACAATAAAAATCTAAAAGTCAGCACTTAAAAATTCATTTTAAATGTTACTTGGAAAATTTTAATTTTAATTTTTACAATAAAAACTCCAAACTTTCACCAATGAAACTTGAATTTTTATAATAAAAACTCTAAACTTTTATAATCAAACTCAATTCATCAAATTTGAATTTTTATAAAAATAATTCAAAAATTTTACCAATCAAATTCAATCTATTAATATGGGGCCAAAGTTACCAAGAAACATAATTTTGGTCTCATCTCTTTTATGGTACTTGCAAAGATTTGAAACTTGGTGGATGGCATAATCATGGCCTCATTCCTTATATCATACTTGTAGAGATTTGAACCTTGGTGGATGACATAATTAAGAAACAAATCATCCTCACCAATTTTTTTCAACCAATTGAACTACAACCTATAATCAAATATTAAAAATAAATTTGTTTACACTTTTTAAAAAATATTGATTTCTTACATTAGGGGAGAGGATCCAGTAGTTGAGCACCCTAACTTCATGCTTCTCAAAATCTTACACAGAAATCTCAAATCACTCCCAATTTTTTATAGTAGCTTACTTGGCAGTCCCTTGCTTATAACTAAGGTCTCAAGGCCACATCATCAAATATGATGCCATATCAACATGCTTTTTGTCAAGGTGTCCAAAAAAGTTTTAAAAAAAAAGTGAGACTGATACTTGTGCACTAAATTATGTTTTATTGGTGCATTGATGTGGCATCACATGATCTGTTGCTTTTTAGGTCGAAGGAGTACATTTCATTCAATTATGTGTAGTCATCATCAACACTAACAACTTTAAAGTCACAACTATTGGTCCAATATTGTTAAAAATATTGGCTATTAAACCAACAAATGCTATAGCAACTATTGGAACATGCTAAGGTATTGGATCCTCTCCCCTAGAACAACCATGGCACATACAACCTAATGATCATATTAAGCGATAAACCCAACATTCTACCCCTTCACAAAGATCCACAAAGATCTCTTGAAATAAAATATTCGTTGTTCATCATTAGACAATAAACAATATTGGAGATATGTTCACTTTTGAGGGCCAAAAGGGGAAAATCCAGAACCCAAGACCAGAATTATCACAAGTAGCTCTAACATTCTAGAAAATAGGGAAACAACAATGAAGATAGGATTGATCTATTTAATATAGAACTTGTATAGTTATTAAAAGAAAATGGATTTCATTAATACATTTTATGATGAGTTGTATCAAGTTGGTATGTGATAGTTAGGATATTAACTATTTTTAAATTAGAGAAACGATTAATGAATTTTTTGAAATATGTTAGTAAATGTTTGAAAAATCGAAGAGTTAAGTAGTGAAATGTGTTTTAGCAGCATGAGAACTTTTAGTGGGTCTTTTCTGCACCAATTGATTGATAGCTTGGCATATGTGTGGAGAAGAAGTATAGTGATTTATGTAGGTCTTAGTGAGGCGTGATGTTTACAAGGGTTTTCATCAACTCTCCTGTGTTCAAGTTTTAAACATATGGAGTTACAGGAATTATAGTCCTCAACTTCTAATTGAGAAACATATGTAGCATACATAGAGGCAGGCCTTGAGGCCTTTTTTCTTTACAATTTCCTCATCCCATGTACCTGTGATAATTTGACTAAACCAATCAATCTATAGGCCACAGATTGGACAGTGAACTATCCTTTAAAACTGTTTGGTTTGAAGATGTTCCAGCATGAAAGCTGTCTCAGAGAAGTCTATTTGAAAGGCTCCATTTCAGCTTAAATTTTCTATCTTTAAAACATCTCTGTTGTACCAGTAGCTCTCCTCTCCAGCTGCAGCACTGCAATCGCATGAGGACTTAAGCCAATAATATACAATTAATAAGCATTGAAATTTACCAATTTATTGCACAATCTGTCTCTTTTGCTCTAGCAGCCTTGGTGCAAACCATAGGAATATACACTGATCCATCATGAATTATCTGGACATTATGTTCAGTTTTTCTTCTTGGTGCTATGTAGCTATACAAAGTGCAACATATTTCACTAGTAGAAGCTTTACTTTAGCCCATCCTGCAGCTTATGAGCTCAAAGCCAGTAGTCCCACCATGGCAACGAACTCGAAGCACCTTGTTCTTCCACATTGACAAAGATATTGCAAGCTTCCTCATGGAGATAACCCTCATCAATTCTGAAAAGTTGCTGGCATGCCTTGGATGGAATACCCATACCATAAAGAGCCTCGGCTAAATGCATTAGGCCTTGCTCATGGGAGCCCTCCCCACCTACGATATTAGTGTTATTGGCAGATGGGTATTTCATGGATGATGAAGACTGTGCAAGTTGAGTAAAGATTTGATGTGGTGGTTTCTTGTCTTCAGTCAGCATGTTGGCACCAGATTCAATGTCGGGACTGAAAAACCCCTCTTTTTCATTCAATAACAAAACCCTGAGTGGCTTGATATCAATCTTCTCCATGCCCTTGTCTTTCTCGAAGAGCAGTGCAATATCACTGAATGGCTTAATGTCAATATTGCTTTCTCCTCCTGTATCATCAAGTTCAACATTGTTGCTGTTTTCAACTATGCTTGTTTCTTTCGTTGAGTTGGGATCATCCCCTTTGCAGCATTCGGCTTCGATCAGCTTCTCCTTCAGGCTTTCCAGCTGCAACTCCACAGAATCAGAAACTGCAAACATTTTAAAATACTCTGCAATGAAATAAAATTAAAATAAGGGCAACAAAAGGCTACTCGATCATTCAAATCTCACAAAAATAGATCCAAAATATTTTGACCTCTCAACTACCCAATCCCACTTGAACCAAATGGAAAAAGAAAAAGATGAAGACCAAAGCTTCTCTGCAGTTTTCCTCAGACGTTAATACAGATTTGAATCCCAAAGTTTCTTTGCACTTATCCTCTCAAGTTTTTTTTGAATTGGACTGTCACTAGAAAATTTCAGAAGCGAGGAAGACTAGGACTCCTGGGAACTCGACTCCAAATATGTGCTGGCCTGATTTTTGGCTACTAGTTCAGGCAGCTAGAATGGATCTTGGGACAACAACTTCTTTTATGCGCTGCTCATCAATTCCTTCACACAAAAATTAAAAAAGTAAGAGAAGAGGAAACTCTCTTATATAATTTCTAGGGATTAACTTGGGAGAGCATCGAACATTTGAGCCATTCCTTTAATGACCATCTCTAGTCAGTAGTAATTGATAAGAACCCATCTCTCAGAGCTACCCTGCAATCTAAGCACAATTAAGTCAACAGGGCGAGCACCATGAATATTAGAAGGACCTTTCGTTTCCCATTAGTTTAGCTTGGCACTCATAGGGTCAGTGGTTGATTTAATCACAAATCATATTGAGTAAACAAAATGATCAAACAAAACCCATTCTGAAAAAAATTACATTGATTTGTTTATGGTTGGTCATAGGCTCTAACCTCTGCAAGGAGAGTGTCCTTTTCCTTCTGCAATCCCTCAAAATCAGATTTTAAAGTATCATAACTAACTTTAAGGAAATTGTAATCTCTTTCAAGTTGCTTGGTTTTCCAACGAGCTCTTCTGTTCTGAAACCACACAGCCACCTGGCGAGGTTGAAGTCCAAGCTCTTGAGCCAACTGTATTTTCTTCTCTGGCTCTAGCTTGGTTTCCATTTCAAAACTCTTCTCCAAAGATCTCACTTGATCTACTGTGAGTCTTCTCTTTTTAGACTCTGGTTGGTAATTCATGAATTCATCCACTGCATCCTCATCCATCTGCTCTTCAGGATTGCCTGCAAACAAATTATAGAGGGGTAAATTAAATAGGGGATGAAACACACTTCCTTCTAACCTGCCTGCATAAATGTTTCAGGCTGTACAAAAAATCTTAAGCCATGATGGTCAAACGAAGCTTTTGGAGAAGCAATTTTGAAAATCTTAAAGAAACACACACTTTGATCTCTTGTGAGCTAAATACCCGACTGCAATTTTAGCATGCGACTCCATAGAAACAAATCAGTTACCATTATCGTTATTGGAAAGGAAAACACTGCAGTTAAAAATTCACAAAAAAGAAAGCACTGAAGTTGTTAAAAATTCACAAAATGTTGGGATATACCTGAATTTGCCAAAGGTGACATAGGGCAATTATGGTCATTCATATTCATCCCCAGATTGTTTAGAACTCACAAATACAGGTATGAGTACAATGAACTCAATTCAGAATCAGAATCATATGCAATACCCACTGTCAGAAAGCTACCCAGCTCAAATCCACAACTTAATATTGTTTGGCTATGCTCATTATCTTGCCATCCAAGCTCAAATCCATAACTATGACTGTGTTTGCCGTCACATAACTAATTCCACAACAAGTGCTCTGTAGTCAGTCTCAAATGTTTATCTCCACAACAAAGGCCAACAACTCAAAGGAATATACACAGCCTCAAAACACTGTCATGCATATCACTTGCCATCCTAACTGAAATATGGCTTTCTATGCACTGTCCATACTGTATTTGATGTTCTATATTCAAAACCCGCCACCAAAACTAGATGCTTAATTTTATATGCTCGTCATATTGCCCTTCCAGCTCAAGTCCATAGCCATAGCTATATGCCCAATTAAATATAAACATCCCCAGAGTCATACAGTCAAAGCTATTCACTCATTATGTGGCCATTCCAACAAATCCTGGACCAAAGCCTAATACCCACTATCATCTACTTGTCCCCACTGTCATGCAATCACTAGATTTCAGACCTAGATATATATAAATTGTCTCAGGCACATGGCAATCCCAATTGTATCAAGGCTAAAACCACACTTTGAGGATTTTGTCTTCCCAACCATTACAAGTACACCATCATGAAGGCCTGATAAGTACTGAATTCTTAGTGTACGTGTCCCCCACTTTCCTTTTCTTTATCTACAACAAGTATAGCTCCTGCAGACTGTGATTATCAAAACAATTTTGTTCATGCAATTTTCACGAACAGACACCGGATGTGCAATCAAACAAAATCAGCTTCACCCAGTAACAGCCAGATCCACCAACAACTAAAGAAGCCTCAGACCATCAGCTTCTGAGTCTTCAGTTTCTCTCAAATCCAATGTCTCCATATCTTAACAATAGCACTAAGTACATAATATACCCGATAGAAATATGAGAAAGCAAGACATGCTTATGATTACAGCATCATTATAAGTGATAATACAGTTACAGAGGCAAAAGGGCATAGATCGCAGCACCTATCTATCTAAAGCAGCAGCCACATCCTATACCATTGCATACACCTAAGAAAATATACACAACTTATGGAATCTACATGACCATTAGGGTAGAGCATATCAAATACTCATGATGCTCTGCATTGAAAATCTGTGCACTTACTACAGATGTCCCACCACCATTTTAAAAAAGAGTCTCAGATGCCCCTCTGCTACTCCTGTTGTTTTCCATCCTGACTCAACCCAAGCCCAACAGCCATAGTTACAGTACAAGGCCAAGCCTTGTAGATGGATAGCAATGCCTATGGCAACAGTTACATGGACAAGACTATTGTACTAATTTAGCATTGTAAGCAAACTTTTGAACCCAAAGCATGATTTTACAGAATTTAGATGTTAGAAAACAATCTGATAAGGATATCCATCAATGCAACATCATCATCAACAACAACTACTGTACCAGCAGAAGCATCACTGCTGCTGTCAGCAACAGTAGCTTATGTAACAAGAGCATTAACTGTTGCAGCACCAATTCAGATGAAGATAGGAGCTTGATTGCTTTTTTTATTACATTACTATTTGTGTATATGGTTAAACACAAGCTCATGACCCAAATCCGAATTTGGAAGTTCTGAATACTGGAGTCTAGGCCATGACAGATAGAGCAGTAGGCATCCCATAGGAAAATCAAGATTGATTAGTTAAATTGTGTTAAAGGCTCAACTAATGGGTAACACTCTATTTCCACTCCATGCACTAAAACCAAAAAGCTTTGTCAATCTACTAACCGTGTTCTTATCATGCTATGGTAAGCTATATTTCGTTATCAGATATCGAAATAAGCTCACAAAATATCCTCAAATTGGTACTGTGTTTTTCCTAGTTGTTAGCATATTAGGGTTAAATTTTAAAGGCCGGCTACCCTCTGGTTTGAACTCTAGTTTATACCTTCCAAGAAACCTTTATAATGTCTTATATGTATGTGGGCTCACAATGGTTGGTCGAGCCTTTAGAAATTCATTTATTTCATAGGCAGAAATGAATTCATGTTCTTTTTACATGAATTGAGTTAGAATTTACAACAAACTGTCAAAAAAAAAAAATGAATACAAGTAATTTAAGTAAGGTTTGTTTGATTTTTCAATTATTTAGAGAATCTTCATATCAATAAGAGTTGTGATGTAGTTAAGCTTTATTGAGATTACAAAGATGTTTAGTATATTTTATGGTGTATTGTTTTATTTATAGAGTGTATTTTTTAATTTTTTATTATAATTAATATTTTATATTCTATCTTATGATATGTTGATTTTATGTCTATGGTTCTAGGAAAATTCACCGTCAGCAATTTACCAACGGAAAATTCACCGTCAACAAATTCACTGCGGGAAAATTCACTACCACCAGCAATTCACCGCCATGGAAAATTAACTGCCAAATATTCATGCAATTAATTTTTCGCACGGTGAATTGTCATGGCGGTGAATTGTTGGCAGTGAATTTTCCTGCGGTGAATTGTTGTTGATTTGTCATATGCCTATGTCTACAATGTGGTTTGAGTCTATTATATGTCACTATTTTACTTAGTGGTCTAATGGGTAGGTGAACTACGCACAACTTACTCCCTAATTGATGTCTTAATGCCATGAATATAAAGGTGTAAAAATCTTGACTGTTGAAAGTGTTGCCCTTTGCAACTCAAAAATTCAATTTCAATTTGGAGTCTACACAAATATTCTCATCAAGACCCATGCATTTTTCCTTTGTTCAATTGGTGGCTTATTATTGTTCATTATAATGATTCATTTGCAATGTAATGTCTATTGACAATCATTCCTCAGGGCCATAAATAATAGCTTAGTTGATCTCCCATACCTTGACTAATGGTTTGATGGCCTTATGCTTACGATGTTATTTGATCTTGCTAAATGTCACTATTTTACTCATTGCAACCCAGCAAGTAGGTGAAATATGTCACAACTTTCTCCCTACTAATGTCCCAACCCCATGGATTTAAAGGCTTATAGATCTTGACTATTGAAAATAGCCCATGTTTAACAAAATTAAAAGGGTCATATTATAAGTGTTGGTTTTATTCCTTAGTGAGCCACTTAATTATATGTTAAATTATCATAGTTGATATATTAAATAAAATTTGAAGCACCAAACATAACATTACTCAAGGGTTCATGTGTCATTCTAAGGCTAAAACAATATTATTAAATCGTCTGTAGGTTTTCTCATGCATTTGAACTTTAATTGTCTTTTAAAACTTATTTATCCCCAACCATCATACCATATCATAATTTAGTCTAGGTATGCTTGGCTCCTTAATTTAATTTATGCACCTACCCCATTCTTAATTGAAATAAAGGTGAACTTGAAATTTTTTGATTGGTTGAGAATAATAGAAGTGTGATTGTGACCTTGAATGTAATTATAAAGAAATATCAAAATATTACTTTATGTGCATTGAAATGTTAACTTGGATGGATTATTTGAGGACAACCATGTGCACAACCTTGATTTGTGGAACATGCATACATAGTGACACTTAATGTTTGCCACACAATCCCAATACAATATGTATCACACACCCTTTTTTTTCACACAATGCAACATGATACACTCTTCATGCACCTCTGCACAACATTGCTTTCTTGCATAACATGGCCTTATACATTGGTGCACATGCATTCACCTAGTTAGCATTTAACTCAAAACTATACATATCCAATACATGGAAAGCTTTATGCCACATGCTCCTATATTCTAGTCGACATAAAACTATAAAACCTTCATTGTAAATGACACCATAAAATTTTGACACCAGGTGCCATCTTGCTTGCATGCAAAGCTCACAATACTTGCATGACACTTATCAACATATAATTATTAAGTGCCTAACTAATGACCACTTGTATAAATACATGACAACACATGTAGAAGAAGTGTACTCTTGTTTCAATGTCTAAGCATTTTTATGAACATCGAGAATAGAGTATAATGGCATACCATCACCCACTTAAGGTTTCAATAGATATTCAACAAATGGGTCTAGATCATGGGGGGTCAAATAATGACGATGTTACAAAAAAACCCGAGATGAGGAAGGAAAAATCATAGAATTCGCGCTTGACTTTTTACTTGGGTTGGTAAAAAGTACATTTACTATGGTAAACACCAAAACAATACTGATGGATATCTGCTTTTTAAAAAGCGGATATCCATCAATAATGGATATTTTCTTTTTAAAAACTGGATATCTAATATTAAGCAACAAAAACGAATATCCGATTTGTTAAAAACAGATTATTGAGACACTTACAATTTCAATCGATGTAAATTTTTTTTGAAATTAATATAATGGGTGCTGCCCCTTGCAGCTATTTATCGATCGATAAAAAAAATATATTATTATATTATTATATATTATAATAATAATATAATATTATATAATAATAATAATAATAATATTATTATATATGTTGGCAAGAGACACTGCACATATTTTTTGGTGTTGTCATTGATGGAAACCCTTGTTAGTAAGTCGATCCGCATGTTGTAATTTACTCATATTGGCAGACAGATTGAAGATCAGTGATTATCTATTAAGTTAGAACAGAGCATCCAATATATTTGTGTTCTTCGATTCATATGCAAATTTTCTGTCATTACTTTGTATTGTGGATCTCAGGGAGTATTGTTCGATGCATAATTTGTGTTATCTATAAATCTTGGTGCCTCGTATCAATTTGGCTGGAAGTTAGAAGGTCCGGTGAACTAATTTTTTGTTCATCAGTGTATGGAGGTCGACTTGGCGAATATAGTGTGTCACGAATAGTTGAGGAGTTATTATTTAAGTAATTTTGTGTTTGAGCATTTTGGTTTGGGTCCTCACTATGTTGTGGCTGACTCTTGTGGATGCACATTGAATATTATGAATGATTTGAGCTGACAGTTTGTGAATATTTGTTTATTTTGTTGAGGCCGACATGAAGTGATTGAATTCTTGGTGGCAGATATTTATAAGTGATTGATTATACCATTTTGGTGTGTGTTTAATGTGAGTTGATGTATGTTGTGAATGTTAGAAGGTCAATAGAGTGATTATGCATATTTTCACTTGTGCATTAAGGATTGTTGGTGTGAATTGAAGCAAAATAGAGTAGAAGAGCAAAATCAGTCAAAAGGTCTAGAATTTGATTGTTGAGCCTAACCAAAATTATAATCAGGCATTTGTAGATGCTACTTTATCAATTCAAACCCTTGGAAGTATTCCAAAATTTTGTAAGGCAGTGAGCCTTTCAGTTTTTGAGCTATGAGCTCTAGGCAGTGTGCCTAAATGCAAGTGCATTCTCATTTTGTAATCTTTTCTTTTGAGTATACTCAGAACAATATTGTGGATTGACCTCCACCATGTTTTTCCCCTAACAAGGTTTCCACGTAAAAAATCCTTGTGTTATGGTATTATGGTTATTTGTCTTATGTGCATGCATTTTTATTTTGGTTGAATGTTATCAGCACTTTAAGGATCAAATTAATATTGTTGAAAATTGCACAACACTGATTCACCCCCCTCTCAGTGTTGCTTGATTCCAACGATTGGTATTAGAGCTTAGTTCCTTGGAAGAAGATTAAAAGCTTGGGGAAGATCTTGGAAAGTGTTTCAATGGATTCAAGCAGTCTTCAACAACAACTTATGGTGGCCCTAGATGATCTTGATGAGGAAAAATTTGAAGTCTGGGAATTACAAGCAAATCTCATGAACGTTGAGAGATTCATTGAGTCATTGAAAGAAAAAATCAACTAGTCCATGGAGAAGAGAAGGCAACTCTATGGTCAGATCAAGTAGGAAGACAATAAATGCATTGTAGATGAACAACTGAGTCAAGCCCTGAAGGAAAAGATAGAAGAATGTGAAAAGTTTGTCAAGGATAACAGTTTTGAAGCATGAGACATAATCTATTATGATGAGGATGACTAAGGAAATTGAAGATAGGAAGAGGAATGAAGAAAAGCTTTCCCAATCCCTGAAAGAGAAATATGAAGAATGCAGTCGAATTATTGATGGATTCATTCAGTTGGAACTTGAGTTAGAATAATCCAAACACAATGAGGAAGAGCTTGAAAAGCACATTGTTGATCTTAGAGATGAACTTGCTACAACAAATGAATTCAAGGAGAAGTTCAAGATTAGCTCAACCAAGCTTGATGAACTGATTAAAAGTCATAGGACTGATGGTCACAAGCGAGGTATTGGATATGAGAAAGGAGAAAGTTTCAGATTTAGACAAAGGAAATTTAGACAAGGAAATCAGATGAACAACACTGGAAGATATCCGGTAACACAACCTAATCCTCAAAAGTTTAATGGTATCTATTATGTTTGCAATAAATTTGGTCATATGGAAACTCAATGCAGAAGTAGAATGAATTCCAATGGTTCATCATTCTCTGTTCAGTGCGTTAATTGTAACAAGTATGGTCATAAGTCAAATGAATGTAGAAATGTGATGAACAACTCTTATAGAGATGTTAGATGTTATACATGCAATAGATTTAGCCATGTTGCTAACCAGTGTAGATCAAGAGAAAATCAGTGGAACAACTAGTCTGGACAAAGAAATGTGGTGTGCTACAATTGTAACAAAATTGGTCATATTGCTAGATTATGCAGAAGAGGTCTAGTAAATCAAAGAAGAAACATGCAAAAGGATGAAAAAGGAAAAGGGAAAGTCACTACAGATCAAATTAGGAAGTAGATGAAGAAGACATGAGTAAAGAAGTGTCCCTTTGTTGCAGGAAATGAGCCAACACCAAAATCAACTTTTGGTAATTCCTCTGGTAATTAAGTTAAGGCCTCTAGCCTAAGGGGAGCTGTCAAGAAAATATTTCAAAACCCCCTACAGGTAATCAACACCAGATTGTGGATGAGTTTAGTGATCACATTAGTGATCTACAGTTGCTATTGAATAGTTGGAGAGAGTATTTATGCAGAATTGAAGGTTCGCAGAGGAGTTATCTTTCACAATGTATGGAAATAGGGTATCCAGATGAGTTAGAGCAAAAACATTTATTGCATCTAAAAGGTTAGGTGTACGAATGATAAAAGGTTATCTCTACCCTTCATTTGTCACTTTGAATTTTGAGAATAAGAAGTTTGAAGAGCTCAGAAGTGAACCATGGTGAAATTTGGTGAGGATTCAAGTGTGAAGGCAATTCGAAGTTCAAACCATAATACGGAAAAAAGGTATTTATCAGGAAAACTTGTAAACCTATGAATTTATGAAAATGGCTACTCCATTGGTAGTTGAAGTTAAGGATAAACCCCGTCCGAAGTTCAAGTGGCATCCTTTTAAGTCTATTGAGACCGAGCCCTTAGGTGCATTTTCATATGTTTCGTACGGTGTTTTGCACATTGAAGATATTAGGGCATACATTCATGCTAATATTGAGGAGTTAGGGAGCTCGTAGTTGCTACATTTGTATTCCAATCACATTGTTGGAGAGGATTTCTATGTTAAGCCCAAATTCAAAACCCTAGAGGAGAATAAATTAACGCAGATTATGAAATTTCTCATGTTTGATGAAAGCGAGTGGGTCTGGTACATCTTGAGTCGAGTTCATGCTGAATTCATGTGGTTGAGTCAAGCCTTCAAGATTACAAAAGAAGCTATAAGTGTTGTTACATGTTTTAATTCCTCTGGAGGATTGCTGATTTTGAAGTCTGTGAAAAATCAAACCTTCACTAATGCAACTAGTTTGGTATTTGATAGAAGAGTGATGACAATTGATAACATCATTGATGTGGGTGTGAAATTTGTCTCAATGGGCATTGGTTATAAGATATATCACTCCAGTCGAGAAAATTTTGTATTCGGTAAAGCCATATATGCAACATATCATATGGTAAAGGAGAATGTAGAGTATGATTTATGTGAATTGCTTCAAAGTCAGCTTATGGAAAATCTTGGCAAGATAAAGAAAGACAAGAAGAATTCTTTTAAATACGGTAATTTGTTGATGTGTCTGTTCTTTTATTTCATGAATGAAGTTTCGGGAGTTGAGAAGGTGCATTGGCAAAGCGACAAGCCTGTTGCTGTTTAGATTAGAGATATCTTGTATGGAATTGGTGATATGTAAGCCAGGAAAACTGCAATGTGGAGATATTTCAAAAAAATTCAAAATGTAATGCAAGCCAGGGGAAGAATTCCTACCTCTATTGTGGAGAAGTATAAGGATACAATCTATTTTATGGTGGATATTGATTAGTGCTTGATGGAAGTGGCAGAACCTAGAACCGTTTGGATTATGCCAATGGGTTATGAAGTTGAGGAGAGAATTTTGGAGCTATATGCACAACATCTGTTGAGTGAGCCTTTGGATCCATCTAAAGAAAGGTTTAGAACATATGCAGAGAAGAATATGCACGTCCATGAGCAATTGAAGAAACCAATGATAGTCCAGAGAGTAAGGAAAGAAGTGGAAGTCTTTGTAGAGAGCATGGGAATACCTGCAGAAGCTATAAGAGAAGCCAAAAGGAAGAGAGAACAAGATGAAAGTGAAAAAGGAAAAGAACATGCTAAAAATGAATCTGCTAGTCCGATAGTATCCTCTGCTCAAACTAGATCAACAAGGAGCTCAACACCCTTATCCGGTCATGCAAAGAAGTTTGCCCCTGCAAAAGCTCAAGTTAAGGCATCTGGTAAAAGGAAGAAGGATAAGAGCACAAGAGTGTATACAGATGTTTCAGAAGATGAAGAGACAAAATATGATGAAGAAGTTAGAGAAATAAAGCATATGAGCACCCCTGCTGCAACAACAGTCAAGCCCTCTGGTGAAGAGGAGAAATCAAAGAAGAAGATGAAGTCTAACAAACCATGTATGTCAGTAAAGGAAGTTGAAAGAGGTATAATTAAGGATGGAAATATTAAGCCCATGTTTGAAGTGTATGGTACCTTTGATATTGTTGGTCAAAGAGTCCTTGAGTAGGCTACAATACAATACTTGTACAATTTCAATATGACTCTTGTTGAGATAATGACACAGTTCCCTAAGGAATTGTATGAAATTTTGGAGATGAGGAGAGTTAGTGCCAGAACCAGACCAGGTGAGAGAATGAGTTATTGCAAATCTATGTCTAGTAATGTCTATAAAGGAGATGAAGGCAATCCTAAAAGAAACAAAAAGAGAGTTCAAAAGCAAAACAAGAATAAACAAGCTTATGTTGGGTAAGACTGAAGAAGTAGAAAAAGAAACTAAAGGCATTATGAAGAAAGTTCTATTAAAGAATAGAATTGATGTTGTTTCTGAAGAAGAGCATGTGGAAGATATTTCATTTGGTCTGGTAAATGAAGAGGTTACAGTTGAGGACACTCAAATTCCTCCTGATGTGCATGATATAGAAGAACCTATGGAGACTGAATCCCCTAAAATTGTGTCTGTTGAAGAAAAGGAGATACTAGTTGAAGAAGTTGAAGCTCCAAATGACAAGCAAAAATTCGTGGCTATGGAAACTGTGGTTGAGGAAAAGAAGGTTGAAGTTAAGGGAGTTCCAGTAAAAGCAAGAGACACTATAGAGGCAGTGAAGAAGTTTCTAGAAGAGAAAAAGGAAGAATTTGATCTTGAGTTGGGAGATGTCCCTATTCATTTGTCTACTTTGTCCCCAATTCAGAAAATGAAAGTTGCATCATTTGCACAAGCTAAGGCTAGGGAAGAAATTCTAAAGTCTCACATTGAGGACAGTGATTTATTGAATCTTGCATCGAGTATTCTGGAGAAGATCATGCCTACACATGTTAAGGATCCATCCGGTTCTTCCTCCTATGAGCTAAAGAAGCTTATAAATTCAGTAAGCACTCATTATGAGTCACTTGAGAAGTCAACTTTGGTTAAAGTTCATAAGGAATTTGATGCTAGGAAGATCAGTAGGTTGAAAGGATTGATAGCTAATGATAAATCTTTGTTAGCTACCCATGTGAAAAATGTTCAAAGTACATTATCAGAAGGTGGAAGGATTTATAAATCATGTTTGTCTTTGTCAAAACTTACTGATGAAAATGAGAAGAAGGTTAAGGATCATGAGAAAGAGTTAGTTATTATTTCTGATGCTTTTGATCCTTTAACTATTTTTGTTGGAGAGCAAAAAGGTCAAGTTATATCCTTACTTGACAAAATAAAGAGCTTGAAGTGTGATAATGACAGAGTTGTGGAAAGAGTTGATGAACTTAGAGGCCTAATTTGTCCGAAGATGGAAACCATGTTGAATGCTTTAAAGGAAGCACAAGATGCTATGGTGGTTAGTGATCCAGTGAGCCTTGAATCTTAGAAGTGCAATATTATTTACTCTGTGGTCACATAACTATTCTAGAAAGTCTCAAGAAGTGTTGGCACACAAGCTTGAACCTGTTAAAGACAAATTTTGTAGATATTTTCAAGTTTGTGTAAGTTGTTTGTGCATATGCAGTTTGAAGTTTTTGTTTGTAGGAGTTTTGTATGCGGATTCCCCATCTTTTCCATTAATGTCAAAGGGGGAGAATAGAAGAGTGAAAAATGTATATTCATCTAAGGGGGAGTTGTAGTTTTGAGCCGTGAATGAAGATCTTTTTGGAGTTTTGGTTGGCAGTGTATTTTTGTTGGTACAGATCTAACACTTAGTCATTTTTCACTAAGTGTTTCCATCAATGCCAAAGGGGGAGATTGTTGGCAAGAGACATTGCACATATTTTCTGGTGTTGTCACTGATGGAAACCCTTGTCAATAAGTCAATCTGCATGTTGTAATTTACTCATACCAGTAGACAAATTGAAGATCATTGATTATCTGTTAAGTTAGAACAGAGCATTCAATAGATTCATGTTCTTCGATTCATATGCAATTTTTTGTTATTACTTTGTGTTGTGGATCTCAGGGAGTATTGTTCAATGCATAATCTGTGTTATCTATAAATCTTGGTGCCTCGTATCAATTTGGGTGGAAGTTAGAAGGTCTGGTGAACTAATTTTATGTTCATCAGTGTATGGAGGCTGACTTGGTGAATATAGTGTGTCGCGGACAGTTGAGGATTTATTGTTTAAATATTTTTGTGTTTGAGAATTTTGGTTTGGGTCCTCACTATGTTGTGGTTGACTCTTGTGGATGTGCATTGAATATTATGAATGATTTGAGCCGACAGTTTGTGAATATTTTTTTATTTTGTTAAGGCTGACATGAAGCGATTGAATTCTTGGTGGTGGATATATATAAGTGATCGATTATATCATTTTGGTGTGTGTTTAATGTGAGTTGATGTATGTTGTGAATGTTAGAAGGTTAGTAGAGTGATTATGCACAATTTCACTTATGCATTAAGGATTTTTGGTATGAATTGAAGCAGAACAGAGTAGAAGAGCAGAATCAGTCAGAAGGTCCAGAATTTGATATTTGAGCCTAACCAGAATTGTAATTAGGCATTTGTAGATGCTACTTTATCAGTTCAAACCCTTGGAAGTATTCCAAAATTCTGTAAGGTAGTGAGCCTTTCAGTTTTTGAGCAATGAGCTCTAGGTAGTGTGCCTGAATGCAAGTGCATTCTCATTTTGTAATATTTTCTTTTGAGTATCCTTAGAACAATATTGTGGATTGACCTCCACCGTGGTTTTTCCCCTAACAGGGTTTCCATGTAAAAATTCCTTGTGTTATGGTGTTGTGGTTATTTGTATTATGTGCATGCATTTTTATTTTGGTTGAATGTTATTAACACTTTAAGGATCAGATTAATATTGTTGAAAATTGCACAACACTGATTCACCCCCCTTCTCAGTGTTGCTTGATTCCAACAATATAATATATTATATAATATTATATTATTATTATAATATATAATAATATAATATTATTTTATATAACTCCCACCTTCCAGTTGAGCATTTTGAAGTTGCCACCAATGTCTCACCTGATAGAAGCATTGCATTGTTGGCTCAAATAGCCGCATTAATCCGCCCCCACCCACCAACTATAATTACCTCCCACCCAAGGCCTATATGGATGGTCCCAACCTGACTGGGGCTTAACTCCACTAACCCATTCACCTTAGGTCTTGAAGGGTAGGTCATTGGGTGCTCTAAGGCACATATGGTCAGTGGCAGAGCCTCTGGTCAGTGTGGTTAGGTCTTATTGAGTTTCATTTGATAGTTGATTGGAATATTCAATTGAGATCCCACCCATCAATTGTTAATAGGTACATAAGAGAATTGAGAAAGGGAAGAGTGGAAGGTATTACTCCCACCACACTTGCCATATTTTCACCCCCCTCACTTGGGTGGGAGGAAGGTAGAGGTTGTAGGTGAACCCCACCAGCGAGACTGAAACTTAAAGCAACTCAATAGTTAGTATAGATAGGGGCCCCCAGGCCCAACCCCAACTTATAGGAGAATACTGAGTGAAGTGGTGGAATCTCTAGGATTGGGGGAACCTTTATCTATATGGCTCACGATTGCTAGTTAGCCTAGCCCTACTCACGGTTGTTGCCCACACCGAAACAATGATTTACCCCTAGAAGATCTAGTTAACCATTGCGCCTCAACGCATTTCGAGGAGAACCAGCTAGCTCTGGGCAAAGCCCTGGGACTGCCCTAAGGTGAATAGGTCAGTCCCAAAGGGCTAGCCCCATGAGAAATGCCTCTTGTTTGCTGCCTCACATTCATCGTTGATTCGTAGAGAAGGCAACATCATAGTCAGTTGAAGTTGATTTAGAATCAGTAGATCCAGTTTACCAAGTTTCCTTACCTTTCTAACTCCTTACCATTCATAGGGCCTAGTTCCACTTATTGAACCAACAACAAAGGTAGAGACAATAGTTGAGAGGGAGACAACTATCTACTTACTTTTGCACCCGAGTGATTTCTTTTTAATAGAGGCTTTGTATCCCCCCTACCTATCTATGGCCTTCCTTGTCTTAAAAATCTCATTCAACCAAGTAATTGAATTATGCCACTAATATTATATAATAATAATAATAATATATTATAATATATAATATATATTATTATTATAATGTATACTAATATATATATATTTAAAAAAGGGGTAAAAACTTTATTGAATATCAGAAAAGAACATTATAGCCAAAACCAAGGGAACAAGCCCAAAACCAAAAGAAGCAACACAACAAGCACAAAAACAAAATCAACTATCTTCCAGTATCCTTCTATCCTCCTCTAGGAACCCATCCAAATCCTGACGTAACTCAGGTGAAACCTGCACCCAATCCTCAATCTTCCAACCATTACCATGCTCAGAAGCCCATTTAGCCAAGCAGTCAGCAACCCGATTCCACTCCCTCGGGATACGAACAAAAGAAACCGCCTCCATCTTGGAACTAACCTGAAGAATCCGTTGAACAACCGAAGATAACTGCCAATTAATATCAGACATCTTTCTTTCATTCAAAAGATTAACCAAGATCTGTGAATCTGCCTCACAAATAATCTTTTTCCAACCCAAAGCAAGGGCCCGCTCCATAGCATAAAGAATCACCAAGCCCTCCATGAGATTAACAATCTTCTCCCCCTCATGAATAGAGAAAATAAATATCACTGATCCCCCTGAATCCTTGCCGACCCCACCAATCCCAGCAGGCCTAGGATTTCCTCTAGAAGATCCATCAGTATTGATCTTCAAAACTCCAGCCGAAGGAGGTGACCACCTACCCATACGTTGCACTCTCATGTTCCCTTTCCTGCCTCTCCTAGAACCACCAGAAGAAGAATGTATCCCTTGTAGTCCTAATCTATCCACCAACTCAGCATCCCCTTTCCCTAGGGGGAAAAACACTTCACTATTGACCTCAACCGACTCATGTATCATAACTAAAATATGCATCCACACCTGCTGACCCACCAATTTCACACCGTAGAATATCTTGCGATTCTGCTCTAGCCAAACCTGCCAAAGAAGAAAAGTAGGTCCTACATACCAAACTTCCTGCAAAAAGGAAGCCATCGAGGGGGGTCTTCCCATACTATCCTAGAATTCCACCAAAGAGGAAGCATGAACACAAGGATGCTTCCAAACCTCCCACCACCAATGCCAAAGCTGCACAACAAAGGGGCAGCAGAAGAACAAGTGCGAGGAATCCTCTTCCTCTGTCCCACATAGCACACAAACTGAAGGCCCCTGGAAACCACATTTACGAATGTTGTCCTAGGTCAAGCACCTATTCCATGCTAAAGTCCATACAAAGCAATTGCATTTTGGCCATGATAGCTTACTCCACACCCTCTTCCACCAAGGAACCTCCACCCTAACCAACTTCTGAGCCAATAACACCTGATAGCCACAAGCAACAGAGTAAATCCCCTTAGGATTGTGTGCCCAAGTAAGAATATCCTCTTCTAGCAGAGAGCTACAATGTCTACTACAAAGAATCATGTTAAGCTCAACACTACCTTCCTCCTCCAAATCCGACCACTGAGTGGGATCCTTCCAACAAGCCCTCTCCAACTGACCATAAAAAGAGGACTTGAAATCACTCACCCTAGACCAACCAGCCACAAGAAATCTCTAGCTTAAAGGAAGCAGGTGAGGAAACTGGGAGATAAGCAGAGGGAAACCATCCCAAGAATCTGACCAAAAAAGAGCTTCCGAACCCCATCTGCAGATCCAAAATAAACCTTCCTTGATGAGCCTCGCACCCTTCTGAAGAGTACTCCAAATCATCGAACGTTTCCCCCCAAGAGGATACCTAAGGAGATCATGTCGAGGGGCTCCAGGGAAATACTTATGAGATAATATCTTGGCCCACAACTAATCTTGCTCCACACACCATCTCCAGAAAAGCTTAGTAGCCACCACCTCACCGAACAATGTTGATTGTCGTAAACCTAGACCACCGTACTACTCTAGTCTACACACATCTTCCCACTTGAACAGGCTCCAATTGGAGGAAGATAAGCTTCCAACCCATAAAAAAATCCTTTCAAGAGAATCCAGCTCCTTCAAAAACTCTACCGGAGCCACCTGAAGCATACATCTGTAAGTAGAGAGTGCTTGCACAACTGACTTAAGAAGCTGAACCCGCCTAGCAAAAGACAACCATCTATGTCTCCAATGATTGACTTTCACCCAAAAATTATCAATAATATTTTTCCAAGAGCCCTTGGGAAGCTGGCCTACAAAAATTGGAATGCCCAAATACATAAAAGGGAGAACCCCTATTTGAAACCACAATATATTAGCAATTCTTCTCTGAATGGAGGCGGGCGTATTGAAGAAGAAGATGGAACATTTATCCTCATTAATTAGTTGCCCCGATGCCACAAGGTAAACATCTAATAGCTACCTCAGAAAAGTAGCTTCCTTGACAGTAGCCATCCCCATCAAGGCAGTATCATCAACAAACTGCAAATGAGACTGCGGAGGAAAATCTCCACCCCAGTGCCAACCCTGAATGATACCTAATCTGACATTTCTTTTCAATAGACGCCCAAGACCTTCAGCAAGAAGAAGAAATACGTATGGGGAGATAGGGTACCCTTGGCACAGACCCCTAGAAGCCCCAAAAAGTTTAGAATGATCTCCATTTATTAGTACCGAGAAGGATACTGACGTAACACAACTCATGACCCATTGGATCCATTCTTCACAAAACCAAAAGCAACCAAGATCTTCCACAGAAAGGACCATCTAACCCTGTCATAGGCCTTAGCCATATCCAGTTTAATGAACATTGTCTTCTTATGGGAACTGGCCATGGAGTGGACGGTCTCTGTAGCAATAACAACCCCATCCAAAATCTGTCGACCCGCAACAAAGCCACTCTGTTCCTTTGAAATCAGCACTTTAAGCCACTTCTTCAATCTCTTAGCCATTAACTTGGAAATAATTTTATAAACCACATTGCAGAGGGAAATAGGCCTAAATTTTGTTGACCTATCCGCCCCTTCACACTTGGGAATAAGAGCAATGAAAGTGGAATTAAGAGCACGCAACATCTACTTGTTCCTCCGGGACTCCTAAACAACCGCCAAAAGATCCAACTTTATGATATCCCAGAAATCTTGAAAGAACTCTATTGGGAAACCATTAGGGCCAGGAGCCTTTCCATGCTTAATCTGGAACACAATCTCCTCCAGCTCCTCTAGAGAAATCTCCCTCATTAGATACTCATTTGCCTCCCTGGGAACCAACTGAGGGATACAAGAAAGAACCTGTTCCTCCTCGACTAAAACCCCTTGATAATCCTCTATGAAGAGAGTAGCAAAATACCGTGATGCCTCAACCATGATTTCTTGAAATGAGACAACACGATCCACCCAGTCATTAACCAGCACTGAGATGGAATTACCATGCCTCCTAGCCTTCACAAAATTAAAGAAAAATGTAGTATTTTTGTCCCTTTCTTGCAGCCATTCAACAAGTGCCTTTTGCTTCCAATAAACCTCTTCCCATAATTCACATTCCTCCACCACCTTTAGAGTCCTAGCCTCTTCTTTCAGAAGATCCTCAGAAACCCCATTCTCCCGAATCAATCTCGTAATATTAATTAACTCTTCCTGAGTAGCGGCTTTATCATGAAAAATATTACCAAAACATCGTTGATTCCACCTTTTAAGCTGATACTTGACAAACTAAAGAAGCTTGGAAAAGGTATACATTTCCATACCAAAAGCAGGTCTACCTATCCTCCACCACATATCCACTTGGTATAAAGAGTAGGATCTCGTAACCACATAAGCTGGAATTTGAAGGAAGGAGAACGAGATGCCTGAGAAGAGATGATGCTAAGCTTGATAGGCCAATGGTCCGAATCCCTCCAATCCAAAATTTTAGAGGAAGTAGACCACAAGTCACCAACCTAATAATAGGAGACCAAGAACCGGTCTAGCCTCTTGGCAACACAGTCCTCACCAGTCCTCCTATTATTCCAAGTAAAATGACCATTACTGGGCTGAACATCAATAAGATTTAGTTCAACAATGCTATCCCTTAGAAGCAACGCAAAAAGCTCCAATCTAGCAATTCCACCCCTTTTCTTAGACAACTCTATAATAGTGTTGAAATCCCCAGCCAAAATCCACAGGTGGAGAGGAGCCAGGCTGCGAACAAAACGAAGGTGGGACCACATAAGCTGCTTACCCTGATAATCAACAGGCGCATACACATTAGAGAGGAGAATACACTCTCTTGTCACGAAGCATGAGGCCACTAAGGAAATAGAAGATCTAGAAGACATCCACTAGAGGGGGGAAATCCTTCGAGGGTTCCATAAGCAAGCCACCCCCCTAGACCCACCGTGAGCTCCAACACACTAACAATCACCAAACTTCCACAACTTAGGTAGCATACTCAACATACTCTCCATAGATAATTTAGTTTCCTGAAGAAAAAGAATATGTGTAGATTGATTCCTAACCAAATCACGAACAACTTTTTGTCGAGGGCCACTGTTCAAGCCCCTAACATTCCATGATAGAACAATCATTTCTGGTTACACAAGAAGTGCGAATCTAGGGTCTTGACTACCCCTGACTCCACCAGAGTTTCCCCAGTTTATTTAATCTTTGCCATATCCTTTTTTCTACCCAGCTTGGGATTCTTCTCACCAACCCCTTTCTTTGGGTTCTTTTGCAGAATACCCATGCGAGAAGAGGACAAAGAGTTCTTTCCAATTTTCACACCAATCTTTATGGGCAAAGGAGAACCCTCTCCCCCATTCTTCAAAACTCCAATAATAGGATCCAACCCAACCTGAACAATCAGCTATTGATCTGTGTCCATCTGCACAACACCCATTTCTTGCACCTCCTGCCTAGCCTCCGTAGGAGGCCCATCCTTTCCTACACCCAAAGTTCCCTGATCCAAGTTCATCAAACCTGGATTCACTTCCTGTTGGATGAGGTCATCCAACACCTCAAACCTGTTAAAAGTATCATCCTGCTGCTCCCTAGAGTCCTCTTCTACCCTCGATTTCTATTACGAGTTTTGACAGGGATATATCCATCCTCTCCAGTACCATCACCCAGAATAGGCCCCTTCCCCTTATCAACCCTAGGTGGATTGCGAGGAGGTTGGGCAGATTGGGTCACCACTGGCTTAGCCCTAGGGCATCTGTGCTGCAAGTGTCCATATTCATGACAAAGTCGGCACCTAAAAGGTAGAGTTTCATAATCTAATTGCTGCACCCATGTATATGATCCTACACTTACTTCCATAGAATCTGGAAATGGCATGCTTAAATCAATTTCTACACAGATACGAGCAAAAGTCATTACCTTTTTAAACTATGTCTGCTATGGTGATCCAACTAGTTTACCAAGCATTGAATCCACCAAATGTAAAACATCCTCTCACCAACATTCGACTGGAAACCACAGCAACCGAACCCAAATTGGAACCCTATTCAAGAGCTCCTAAGTCAGAATGAAGCCTGCATGCCACAACTTCATAAACAGGCCCACTTGGTTATAGAAGTAGGGACCTCCCTCGAAAGACCTATTCCGATCTGCCATGCAATCAAAGGAGACCATAAAAGTAGTTATTCGCTAGGAGTCTAGTCTCCATCTCTCCTTCTGGCATCCAGGTCCTCTGAGCCCAAGATTCCAAAAATTACAATGAGACTCTTAAACCCATAAACTTGCAATAAAAGGAGTGCTTCGAATAATATTCAATATCATCCACTAGCAACTCCATCAGGATAACCAATTTCAGTCTCTCCTTACATCTTTCCAAGAAACCATTAATCTTCGTAATCTTAGATACCCCAGACGACCTAGAGCCAATCTTCTCTTGATCCTGCACAAACAAATTATTATCGAAACCCTTCGCACCCTGTGTCGGAGATTTCAAACCAAAAGCTGATTGGAAATCCATCTTGGGGTTAACCCCAGATGATTCCCCTCGAGACATGAACCCAAAACAAGAACCTAAGAGGGCATACAAACCCCTAGGAAGAGAGAACAGAGGAAAAATCCAACACGAGGGTTAACACGATACCCCTCTGGCTCCACCCACAGCCCACTAAAACTCAAAAGTTTCAACTTCAGCTTAAAGAGGAAATGCCCTACACCCAATCGGGGCAACACACAGCCCCAAGAAAATGACCACGTCCCACACCAAACACCCACACCACACCCAACAAACGCAGCCCCACGCGGGCCTAACAGGCTGATCGAGCTTCACCAGGCAGCAACACACCAGAATCCACCTGGTCGCCACCACTCATAGGACAAAAGCCAGCCCAAACCAGTCGGCGCAAGCTAAACATTCACCATTGCGAGCCAAGGATAGCCAATAACAAAGGAAGGTAGACAAAGCATGAATATCACCCTGAACGCAGTAAGATCCCCCCTTGTCGCACCAATAGGTAGACACCGAGAACGAGCTAGGGCACGAATGCCCTAGCTTGATCATCAGAGCACGAAAATGCCATCTTTAATGTATACTAATATATTATTATAATATATAATATATAATAATATATTATTATATAATATATATTATTATATAATATATAATATTATTATAATATATAATATATAATAATATATTATTATATAATATATAATGTTATTATAATATATAATATATAATAATATATTATTATATAATATATAATATTATTATAATATATAATATTATATATTATATTCTAATAATAATAATTTTTTTGATTAGTAAGACATAGCTGAAGTTGCAAAATAATATTGATATTCAAAAGGTTGTACAGAGAAAAAATGAGTATCGAGACAAAGCTCCAGGAATACCTTGTTGGTTGTTTTTTTAGAACCAAACTGATCTCTAGAAATACCTATGGACTTTGCATTTTCCAATGGTCAATACTCTAAAGGGATTAGCCAACGAATCAATAGAAGCTACAAGACCTCTATTCCTACTCTTTGAGCTCTGTGAAACCCAGGAGGGTGATCCCACAATGTACTTTCAGGAGTTCACATAGTTATAACTAAATACACTGTCAATAACAAATACTTCTCATAAAACTACTCAACAACATAGTGTATCAAATAAGTTGGTAGCTCATTTATCAATGTCCTATACATGGAGTATGAGAAGGTGGAACTTCAACACAAAATAAATACGGTGATATCTAGTTGAGAATTTGTAAATTAAAAGCGATTAGCCGATGAATCAACACAAAAACTAAACCACAAGTATTTTGAATGAACCAATGCCTTTATCCATTGGGTACGGATTCAATATCAACATATGTGACTTGATAACAACTTAAACAATAGCACCTACAGTCTTAAGAAACCCTGCATTACAACATTCCTTTATGAAATTCATGATTATTGTTGCTTACAACTATCCTAGCACCCAATTCTTACAAGTTATTAATCTCACCCGAGCACTTACATTAATCCATTGAATTAATAAGCAAGCATGAAATTAAACATCCATTGAGAAGCAATAAAGACAAACAAAAGGAATCTTGGATTACTTTCATTCATAACTCATAGAATGCATACAAGGAGAGACAATAGCCATGAAATTGGTATTACTCTATATTGTAGTTGCTATACTGTTATCAAAATTACATACATAACACTAAACTCCAAAAACTTAAGACAAAAACTCTAAAACCTGCTTAGTATTATCCTTATAGTTTCACAGTGTTAACTCAATTTTTCAACTAACTACTACTTTCAGCCTTGAGTTCTTTCTTATAGAGATGAAAGAGAAAAAAAAGCTTTAGGCCATTAAGCACACATGTCAAAATTCCATTGGACCACTACAGGGTAAGTGCAAAAAGATGGTTCCCAAAAAGGGGGCTTAAGTGGCCACTTGTTTCTGAAATCAAGAAATACTAACCTTGGACATGAAATTGAGGATAGTTACACTCAAAATTTTGAGATGGAACAAAAACAAGGATCAAAGTGCTCTGAGTCTACTTTCTAAACTACTAATTTATTTTGAAAATGGTTGAGATTAAGGAGTTCAAAAGAGGGACATACACAAATTGGTGTTGTTTTTGCTAGAAAAACATAACATAACAACTCTTGTATGACCCTAGCATGGTGAATTTTTTTTTAGTGTTTTTAAAATCACTACAGTGAGAAGTTAGCTAAAAGTATGTAGTTGATGCACGATTTTTCTGATTATTTTTTAATGAATATTTGATTTTTTACTAATTTTCTAAGTGGACACTTCCTGAAAAATAGAATTTTGGTTGTGCTACCCCTACAAATTTCAGAAACTAATTGAATTTTTTTTTAAAAAATTGTAGAATGAAGTCTAGTTTCTAAAAATGTAATTTATTTGAAATTTTGATGAACGGTTAATTTATAACAAGAAAAACACCAAACACTACTTTTTTCCAAAAAAGAGACACACAAACAAAAGAAATTATGGATGAAAGGCTTAACATTGTCAAAAAGTGAAAAAAATTACATCGTTGGATAGCTAAGAGAGAACCTAACATTACCTAGGTCTTCGATTTGTTTGATATTGAACCACGTGCAATCTTGATGGTGAGCACAAACCCGATTATGTGAAATATTGTAGAATTTGTGAAAACATGTCTCTAGTCATTGGGAATGCCCTCCAAGCCTTTGGGTTGGTATTCCAAGGAAAATACCAATTCCAAGGCTTGGGGATTCCCAAAGCAAGATATAACACATGTGCGTTATAATGTGCTAGTGTTATATCCTAGTTTTGACATGGTTTTTTATGTTTGTGGGCAACATGTCTAGCAAGACATAATGCAAGTGGGGTATAACGTGCTCATGTTATGTCCTTTATGTTAAATGCTACTATATTAAATGTCTATTTATATATTTGTATGCGTGTATGTACATGTATGCTTGTATGTCATGTATGTATGTATGTATGTATGCCTGTATGTATCAATGCATGTATATTGTATGTATGCCTATATGTATGTAAGATTGTATCTACACATGTACATGTATGCTTGTATGTATGTAGGATTGTATGTACATATGTATTATTCATGTATGTATGTAAGTATGCATGTATTTATGCATGCCTTTAGAGGGAGGGAGAATTTCAAGAGAGAAAGATATCTAGAGTTGTTTAGGTAGGGTGGGAGGGGGAGAGGGAGAGGGAGAGAGAGGGAGAGGGGGGGGAGAGAGAGAGAGAGAGAGAGAGAGAGAGAGAGAGAGAGAGAGAGAGAGGGGTGGAAGTGAGAGTTTAGAGAGAGGGAGTGGGAGAGAAGGGGTTGGAGTGAGAGGGACTTAGCTAGGTAGGGTGAGAGGGATAGAGGGAGGAGAGAGAGGGGATGGGAGAGAAAAAATTAGAGAGAGGGAGAGAGAGAGAGATAACAAGAAAGAGAGAGTTATGTAGGTAGGGTGCCAAAGGGAGAGACTTGAGAGTGTGAGGAGGGGTGAGAGGGAGTGTGAGAGAGAGGGAGTGAGAGAGAGAGGGAGTGTGAGTGTGAGACCTAAGAGAGGGAGAGGGTGTGGGAGGGAGTGACTTGAGAGAGGGAGAGAAAGAAGGGGTGGAGTGAGAGGGACTTATCTAGGTAGGATGGGAGGGATAGATAGAGAGAGAGAGAGATAGAGAGAGAGTTACCTAGGTAGGTTGCTAGAGGGAGAGACCTGAGAGAGGGTGTGGGAGGGAGAGACCTGAGGAGAGGGAGAGAGAGGGAGTGGGAGAGAGTGGGAGGGAGATAGAGAGAGATAGATAGAGGAAGCGAGAAATGGTGGTAGGGATTTATTGAATGAGAGGTACATAGAAAGTGGGAGAGGGTAGATAGAAACAATTAGAGAGGGTAGGAGAGAGGGAGGGAGAGAGAGGTGAGATGTATATATAGAGAGAAAGAAATAGGGGTTGATGGTATAGGGTTGAGGGATTAGGGTGGAGGACCTATAGAGTTGATGGTTTCTAGGGTATTAGGGTTTAAGGGTTGAGGGTTGAGGGATTAGGGTTGATGGTAGAGGGTATTGGGTTGAGGGTATAAGGTAGAAGGTTTAAGGGTTTAGGGTTAAGGGTTGAGGGTAGAGGGTAGAGGGTTTAGGGTATAGGTTTGATGGTATATGGTTGAAGGATTAGGTTGAGAGGTCAATAAAGGGTGGAGGGTATAGGGGTTGAGGGTTGAGGGATTAAGGGTTGGGGGTTTAATGTATAAGGTAGAGGGTAGAGGGTAGATAGTTTAAGGGTTTAGGTTTTAAGGGTTGGGTTGAGGGTTGAGGGTTGAGAGTTTAAGGTTGAGGGTAGAGGATTGAGGGTATAGGGTATAGGGTCAAAAGGGATTAGCGTTGAGGGTCCAATGTATAGGAGTAGAGGTATAGGGGTTGAGGGATTAGAAGGGTTTGAGGGTTGAGGTTGAGGTTGAGGTTGAGGGTTGAGGTTGAGGGTTGAGGGTTGAGGTTGAGGTTGAGGGTTGAGGTTGAAGGTTGAGGATTTAGGGTAGAGGTAAAAGGGGTAAAAGGTTTAAGGGTTTTAAGGGTTTAGGGTTTAAGGGTTGAGGGTTGAGGGTTGAGGATTGAGGGTTGAGTGTTTAAGGGTTTAAGGGTTGAAGGATTATGGTAGAGAGGGATGGATGGATGGATAGAGAGATGGAGAGAGAAGTGAGATAGAGAGAAGGAAAGAAGAGGAGGGAGGGAAATAGATATATGATGGTTGAAGATCCAATGCATAGGGTAGAGGGTTGAGAATATAGGGTATAGGGTTGATGACCTGTAGGGTTGAGGGATTAGGGTATTGGGTTGAGGGTATAGGGTTGAGGGATTAGGGTTGAGGGTACATATGGTTGAAGGATTGGGGTTGAGAGTCCAATGTGTAAGGTAGAGGGTATCGAGGTCAAGGGTTTAGGGTTTGAGGGTTGAGGATTGAGGGATTAAGGGTTGAGGGTTGAGAATTGAGGGTTGAGAGTTTAATGTATAGGGTAGAGGGTAGAGGGTTTAAGGGTTGAGGGTTGAGGGTAGAGGATTGAGGGTATAGGGTTGGGGGATTAGGGTTGAGGGTCCAATGTATAGAGTAGAAGGTATAGGGGTTGAGGGATTAGGGTAGAGAGTTTACTAAGTGGGTTTAAGGGTTTAAGGGTTGAGGGACTAGGGTTGAGGGTAGAGGGTATAGGGTAGAGGGTTTAAGGGTTGAGGGTATAGGGTTTAGGGTTTAGGGTTGAGTGTTTAAGGGTTTATAGGGTAGAGGGTTTAAGGGTAGAGGGTTTAAGGTTGAGGGTAGAGGATTGAGGATATAGGGTTGAGGGATTAGGGTTGAGGGTCTAATGTATAGGATAGAGGGTATAGGGGTTGAGGGATTAGGGTTTAAGGGTTGAGGGATTAAGGGTCAAGAGGGTTAAGGGATTTGGGTAGAGAGTTTACTAAGTGGGCTTAAGTGTTTAAGGGTTGAGGGATCAGGGTTGAGGGTAGAGAGTAGAGGATTGATGGTAGAGGGTAGAGGGTTTAAGGTTATAGGGTTTAAGGGTTAAGGGTTGAGGGTTTAAGGTTGAGGGTAGAGGATTGAGGGTATAGGGTTGGGGGATTAGGGTTGAGGGTACAATGTATAGGGTAGAGGTTATAGGGGTTGAGGGATTAGGGTTTAAGGGTTGAGGGTTGAGGGACTAAGGGTCAAGAGGGTTGAGGGATTAGGGTAGAGAGTTTACTAAGTGGGTTTAAGGGTTGAGGATTAGGGTTGAGGGTAGAGGGTATTGGGTTGAGGGTAGAGGGTAGATGGTTTAAGGGTTGAGGGTTTGGGGTTTGAGGTTGAGGGTAGAGGGTTGAGGGTATAGGGTTGGTGTATTAGGTTTGAGGGTCCAATGTATAGGGTAGAGGGTATAGGGGTTGAGGGATTAGGGTTTAAGGGTTGAGGGTTGATGGTTGAGGGATTAGGGTAGAGAGTTTACTAAGTGGGTTTAGGGTTGAGGGATTAGGGTTGAGGGTAGAGGGTATTGGGTCAAGGGTAGATAGTAGATGGTTTAAGGGTTTAGGTTTTAAGGGTTGAGGGTTGAGGGTTTAGGGTTTAGGGTTGAGTGTTGAGTGTTTAAGGGTTGAGGGTTTAGGGTTGAGGGTTGAGGGATTAGGGTTGGGGGTATTAGGGTTTAAGGGCTAAGGGTTGAGGGATTAGGGTTGAGAGTATTGGGTTGAGGGTTGAGGGTATAGGGTAGAAGGTTTAAGGGTTTAGGGTTAAAGGGTTTAGGGTTGAGGGTTAAGGGTTGAGGGTAGAGGGTTTGGGGTATAGGTTTGAGGGTATATGGTTTAAGGATTAGGTTTGAGGGTATAGTTTGAGGGTATATGGTTGAAGAATCAGGTAGAGGGTAGATGGATTAAGGGTTGTGGGTTGAGGGTAGAGGGTTTAGGGTTGAGGGTAGAGGGTTGAGGGTAGAGGGTAGAGTGTAGAGGGTTTAAGGGTTTAAGGGTAGAGGGTAGCGGATTTAAGTGTTAAGGGTAGAGGGTAGAGGGGAGAGAGATAGGAGTGAGTGAGTGAGTGAGAGAGAGAGAGAGAATTAAGGGTATAGGGTTGAAGACCTATAGCATTGATGGTTTAGTGTATTGGGTTGAGGGTAGAGGGTAGAGGGTTTAAGGGTTTAGGGTGTAAGGGTTTAGGGTTGATGGTTTAGGGTTGAGGGTAGAGGGTTTAGGGTTTAGGGTTGAGTGTTTAAGGGTTTAAGGGTTGAGGGTTTAGGGCTAAGGGATTAGGGTAGAGAGGGAGGGATGGATGGATAGAGAGATGGAAGGAGAACTGAGATAGAGAGGAGAGAAGAGGATGAAGGGATAGAGATATATGAGGGTTGAGGATCCAGTGTATAGGGTAGAGGGTTGAGAATTGAGGGTATAGGGTTGACAATCTATAGGGTTGAGGGATTAGGGTATTGAGGTGAGGCTATAGGGTTGAGGGATTAGGGTTGAGGGTACATATGGTTGAAGGATTGCGGTTGAGAATCCTATGTATAGGGTGAGCGAGTGAGAGAGAGAGAATTCAGGGTATAGGGTTGAGGACCTATAGGGTTGATGGTGTAGGGTATTGGGTTGAGGGTAGAGGGTAGATGGTATAAGGGTTCAGGGTTGATGGTTTAGGGTTGAGGGTAGAGGGTTTAGGGTAATGGTTTGAGGGTATGTGGTTGAAGGTTTAGGGTTGACGGTCCAATGTATAGGGTAGAGGGTATAGGGGTTGAGGGTTGAGGGATTAAGGGTTGAGGGTTGAGAATTGAGGGTTGAGGGTTTAATGTATAGGGTAGAGGGTAGATGGTAGAGGATTTAAGGGTTTAGGGTTGGAGAGTTGATGGTTAAGGGTTGAAGGGTTGAGGGTTGAGGTATAGGGTTGAGGGTGAAATTGGAAACCTAACTTGGCCTGTTTGAGAAAATGGGTCCAAGAAATGGGGTCTCCCGGTGACATTTTCTCAAACAGGCCAAGTTAGGTTGCCATTTTCATCCACTATCTTGCTAATTTGATGAAATTGGAAATGTAGTGGCTTGTTTAAGAAACATGCCAAGTTAGGATGCCAATTTTACCCACTACCTTGCCAATTCAGTGAAATCAGAAATGTAGTGGCCTGTTTGAAAAAATGGAGGGCAAGTTAGGATGCCTATTTCACCCACTAGCTTGCCAATTTGGTGAAATTGTAAATGTAGTGGCCTATTTGAAAAAATGGGTCCAAGAAATGGGGTCTCATGGTGATTTCCAAGAAATGGGGTCTCACGATGATTTACATCACTGGGAGATCCCATTTCTTGGGCCCATTTTTTCAAACAGGCCAAGTTAGGATGCCAATTTCACCCAGGCCAAGTTAGGATGCCAATTTCACTCACTAGCTTTGCTAATTCGGTGAAATTGGCAATTTAGTGGCCTATTTGAAAAAATGGGTCAGAAATGGGGTCTCGATGATGTAAATCCTGGGAAGTCCATTTCTTAGACAGCCCTGTAAACAATTGAATGCCAATTTCACCCACTAAGCTTGCCAATTGGTGAAATTGGCAATGAAATAACCCCTATTTGAGAAAAAATGGAGTCCAAGAAATGGGAGTGATGACCCATTTTAGCACAGACCCATACATCACTAGGAGACCCATTTATTGGACCCCATTTTTCAAACAAGCCAAGTTAAGATGCACCGAATTTCACTTACTAGCTTGCCAGTGCGATGGGAAATGGCAGTGTGGTGGCTATTTGAAAAAATGGGTCAGGGAAAGTGGGGTCTCGGTATCCTTTGGGAGACCCCCATTTCTTCAGACCCAGCCCTAAATGAAACAGATAGGAATGCCAATTTCACCCCACTGGCGTGAATTTGGTGAAATTGGCAGTATAACCCTGTGCCAAGAAAAAATGGGTCCAAGAAATGGGGTCTCTGGGGAGACCCCATTTTCTTGGATCGACCCCTACCAGCATTTCCCATTTCTTGGACCCATTTTTCAAACAGGCCAGTTAGGTTTTAATTTCACCTACTGGCTTACTTGGTGGTTGAAATTATCAGCCTAGCGAGGAGGGATAGGAGTGAGTGAGTGAAAGAGACTTGGGGAGAGGGAGAGGGTGGGAGGGAGGGCAGAGGGGAGAGAGAGAGGGATGGGTGGAGAGATGGGAATTAGAAGGGATGGGGTATAAGGGTTAAGGGTGGGGTAAGAGGGGAGAGAGATGAGTGAGTGATTGAGAGAGAGACTTGAGAGAGGGAGAGGGGTTAGGAGGGAGAGACTTGAGAGACAGAGATAGGGAGGGAGTGGGAGAGAGATATAGGGTAGAGGATAGAGGGTATAAAGGTTAAGGGTAGAGGTTAGAGGGAGAGATATGAGTGAAGTGTGTGTGTGAGAGAGAGAGTTGAGAGAGGAGAGTGAGGAGGGAGAGGTTAGCAGAGAGAGAGAGTAGGGAATAGATAGGGGTAGAGGATAGAGAATTATAAGGGTTAAGAATTAGAAAGGTAGATGGGAGAGAGATAGAAGGTAGAATTATAAGGGTTAAAAAGGGTAGAGGAGTAGAGGAGAGATAGGGAGTGACAATGAGTGAGAGTTAGAGAGGAGAGGGTAGGAGGGAGAGACTTGAGAAGAGAGAGAGACACAAGAGGGTGGGAGAGAGATAGAGGGTAGATGATAGAGGGTATAAGGGTTAAGAGGTAGAGAGGTAGAGAGATAGAATTAGGGTATAAGGGTTGAGGGTATAAGGGTTAAGGGTAGAGGGGAGAGAGATAGAATTAGGGTAGATGGTATAGACAAAGAGCAAGAAATAACGTGCTCATGTTATAATGTGAGTGCATTTTGGATTTCTCTAAAAATAGTAAAAAACTCAATATACCCATGATCTCAAGGCCCACATTTTGCATATTCTCCTAGTTCTGCGCATGCTCCGACAAAAAGTAGCTTTTTGATGATGTTGTGAAGTGTGCATGCATGTTTTTCACATTCCACCACCTTTTTCATGATCTTTCCACCACCTTTGCATGAAATAGCAAAGTTTTCATGTTGAAAGGCATATAATATCAATTCAAGTCTGAATTCCATTCAAAAGTGATATACAATTGAAGTTTGGAGGGGAACAAGCTTTTGAAAAAGTCAAATAGTTGAGGAGTTTGAAGAAAGAAGAAGCAGAGGTTACATAATTGGGTAGAACTCCTCCATTTGAAACTCTAGTTTTTTAGGTATGTGAAGTCTTTACACATTTTCTTTCATTCTATTATCACTTTCTTTCATTTTTGTTATTTTTCATATTCCATGTTGATCAAATGTGTTTGTTTGTCATTATAACCTTAGGTTGTCAATGCACATTTTAAATCACACAATTCTATACAGTTGCCAATTACATTTTTGAACCACATCTCTTTGAGGCATTTTGTTATTTAGCAATTGACTTACCTTGTGTATGCTTCCACATTTTGTATACACATATATATGAAATAAGTTTTAAGGAAGTAAAATAAAACATCATTTATCAATCCTTTATTATGGATGTGCATACCACTCTCCAAATATTTCATTGAGGTATTTTGTCAAACAACTGTACCAAGCAGTTGATTGCCTTGTCTATGGTACCAAATTTTCCATACATGTCTCTAAAAAATTGGAATATACTCCTCCCACATTGATAGATCTTTGAAACTATTTTGGTTTTCATCTCTATTTCTAAATTTACCTCATCACTAAATCTACCTCATCACTTATGTTGTGATATATTTTAAATGTTTCCTTGATTAGTCTACCTACAAGGGATTCTAACCCTTCTCTCCATTGTTTCAAGACTCTTTATTCAAGGCAAAGTTAGTAACATGGGGAAAGGTGCAGCCTATCTTGCAATCATGGCTCAAAATGGAAGCATGGACAAAGCATTTGAATTGTTTGACAATAATGTTTTTGTATAAATGTATGCAAAATGTGGTAGCATTGACAAGCTAGTGAGCTTGGCAAGATAGTAAGCTCACTCACTAGCTTGCCAATGCGGTAGGTTGAGAAGGTAGGGGCAGCATATTCCTCATAGAAATGGGGTCTCAAAGTGATATACATCACCATGAGTCCCCAATTCTATGAGGCATACACTGCCCCTACCTTGTCAACCCTACCACATTGGCAAGCTAGTGAATAAGCTAGCTTGCCAATGCTCCACTAGCTTTCCAATATGGTAGGGTTGAGAAGGTAGGGGAAGCCTATGCCTCATATAAATAGGGTCTCATGGTGATGAGTATATCACTATGAGACCCCATTTATATGAGGCATAGGCTACCCCTACCTTCTCAAGCCTACTACATTGGTAGACTAGTGAGTGAGTTCACTAGCTTGTTAATGCGGCAGGGTTGAGAAGGTAGGGGCAACATATGTCTCATATAAATGGGGTCTCACGGTCACTGTGAGACTCCATTTATATGAGGCATACATTGCACCTAACCCCTAAACCATACTGCATTAGCAGGCTAGTGAATGAGACCCCAATGCAGTAGGGTTGAGAAGGTAGGGGCAACGTATGCCTCATAGAAATGGGGTCTCAGAGTGATATAGTAGCATATGCCTCATAGAAATTGGGTCTCACGGTGATGTATATCACCATGAGACCCCATTTCTATGAGGCATATGCTGCCCCTACCTTCTCAAACCTACTACATTGGCAGGCTAATGAGTGAGACCCCAATGCAGTAGGGTTGAAAAGGTAGGGGTAGTGTATGCCTCATAGAAATGGGGTTTCATGGTGATCTAAATCACACTTTTCCTCATAGAAATAGGGTCTTAAAGTGATATACATCACCAAGAGACCCCATTTCTATGAGGCATACACTACCCCTACCTTCTCAACCCTACTGCATTGGCAAGCTAGTGAGTGGGCTGGCTTGCTTGTTATAGGAGTTGAGAAGGTAGGGCGGCATGCCTCATAGAAATGGGATAATCCCATGAGATTCCATTTCTATGAGGCATACACTACCCCTACCTTCTCAACCCTACTGCATTGGTGGGCTGTGGTGAGCTAGGTTGCCAATGCGTGGGAGTTCGAGAGGTAGAACAACGTCTCATAAGTGAGATACTTCTGCAGGTGATGGCTGGGGCGTATATGCCTCATGATGGGGTCTCAGCGTGATGTCATCATGGGGCCCGTTTCTGTAATCTGCTACCCCTACCTTCTCAGCCTATCACATTAATAAACTAATTGAACATTAACCAAGCTAGCTCATTCACTAGCCCACCAATGTGGTAGGGTTGAGAAGGTAGGGGCAATGTATGCCTCATAGAAATGGGGTATCATAGTGATATAGTAGCATATGCCTCATAGAAATTGGGTCTCACGGTGATGTATATCACCATGAGACCCCATTTCTATGAGGCATATGCTACCCCTACCTTCTCAAACCTACTACATTGGCAGACTAATAAGTGAGACCCCAATGCAGTAGGGTTGAAAAGGTAGGGCTAGTGTATGCCTCATAGAAATGGGGTCTCATGGTGATCTAAATCACACTTTTCCTCATAGAAATTGGGTCTTAAAGTGATATACATCACCAAGAGACCCCATTTCTATGAGGCATACGCTACCCCTACCTTCTCAACCCTACTGCATTGGCAAGCTAGTGAGTGGGCTAGCTTGCCAATGCGGTAGGATTGAGAAGGTAGGGGCAGTGTATGCCTCATAGAAATGGGATAATCACCATGAGATTCCATTTCTATGAGGCATACACTACCCCTACCTTCTCAACCCTACTGCATTGGTGGGCTAGTGAGTGAGCTAGGTTGCTAATGCGATAATGTTGAGAAGGTAGGGGCAACGTATGTCTCATAGAAATGGGGTCTCACAATGATAGGCAGGGGCATCATATGCCTCATAGAAATGGGGTCTCATTGTGATGTATCATCATGAGACCCCATTTCTATGAGGCATACGCTGCCCTACCTTCTCAACCCTATCACATTGGCAAGCTAGTGGAGCATTTGCAAGCTAGCTCATTCACTAGCTCACCAATGTGGTAGGGTTGAGAAGGTAGGGGCAACGTATGCCTCATAGAAATGGGGTCTCACAGTGATATAGTAGCATATGCCTCATAGAAATTGGGTCTCACGGTGATGTATATCACCGTGAGACCCCATTTCTATGAGGCATATGCTGCCCCTACCTTCTCAAACCTACTACATTGGCAGGCTAATGAGTGAGACCCCAATGCAGTAGGGTTGAAAAGGTAGGGGTAGTGTATGCCTCATAGAAATGGGGTCTCATGGTGATCTAAATCACACTTTTCCTCATAGAAATAGGGTCTTAAAGTGATATACATCACCAAGAGACCCCATTTCTATGAGGCATACGCTACCCCTACCTTCTCAACCCTACTGCATTGGCAAGCTAGTGAGTGGGCTAGCTTGCCAATGCGGTAGGGTTGAGAAGGTAGGGGCAGCGTTGCCTCATAGAAATGGGATAATCACCATGAGATTCCATTTCTATGAGGCATACACTACCCCTACCTTCTTAAACCTACTGCATTGGTGGGCTAGTGAGTGAGCTAGGTTTCCAATGCGATAGGGTTGAGAAGGTAGGGGCAACGTATGTCTCATAGAAATGGGGTCTCACAGTGATAGGCAGGGGCAACATATGCCTCATAGAAATGGGGTCTCACTGTGATGTATCATCATGAGATCCCATTTCTATGAGGCATACACTGGCAGGGGCAGCATATGCCTCATAGAAATGGGGTCTCACTGTGATGTATCATCATGAGATCCCATTTCTATGAGGCATACGCTGCCCCTACCTTCTCAACCCTATCACATTGGCAAGCTAGTGGAGCATTGGCAAGCTAGCTCATTCACTAGCCCACCAATGTGGTAGGGTTGAGAAGGTAGGGGTAGTGTATGCCTCATAGAAATGGGGTTTCACACATCACTATGAGACCTCATTTCTATGAGGCATACAATTCCCCTACCTTCTCAACCATACCGCATTGGCAAGCTAGTGGAGCATTGGTAAGCTAGCTCACTCACTAGCCCGCCAATGCGATAGGGTTGAGAAGGTAGGGGTAGCGTATGCCTCATAGAAATGGGGTCTCACAATGATTGGAAAGATAGTGGAGCATTGGAAGGCTAGTGAGTGAGCATTACCATGAGACCCCATTTCTATGAGGCATACATTGCCCCTACCTTCTCAACCCTACCGCATTGGTGGGCTAGTGAGTGAGCTAGCTTGCCAATGCTCCACTAGCTTGCCAATGTGATATGGTTGAGAAGGTAGGGGAAGTGTATGCCTCATAGAAATGGGGTCTCATAGTGATATACATCACCGCGAGACCTCATTTCTATGAAGCATAGGCTACCCCTACCTTCTCAATGATATCGCATTGGCGGGCTAGTGAGCTTGCTCGCTAGCCCACCAATGAGGTAGGGTTGAGAAGGTAGGGGAAGCATATGCCTCATAGAATTCACATGCCTTGTCCATGCTTCCATTTTGAGCCTATCTCACAATCATGGCATGCCACATTACCACATTATTTTAAGGAATTCCATCGAAAAAATTCATGTAACCTTTGTCTATGCTAGAAATACTCTTCTACAGGATGATTGTAAGTATTTTTTATGAAGCCTTAAATGACATATTTCATTTATTTGAATGGATACATTTTTTAGGAACTAATATTCATCTCATTACCATGCTATAGGTAAAATTATCCACCATTCCAAAGAAATAAAGAAGAAATAAACTAACAGATGAAGAGTATGAAACCAAAAAAGAAAAGGAAAGAGAACGGGTGGTGACATATGAAAATAAGAAATTGGATAAGATTGACGAAAAAAAGCCAACTGAAGAGGAACCTCAACCATCAAAAAGAGAACATGCATTGGAAAAACAAAGTGCATGAATGCGAAAGCATCGTGGTAAGATAGATTCAGATACCGTAGTTGGAGACACACCCTCTACCACAAGTGAATACTAAGGGACACCATTAAGTACAAGCGAATATGGAGGGGCACCATCTACCACAAGTGAATATGGAGGGGCACCATCTACCACAAGTGAATATGGAGGGACACCATCTATCACAATTGAATATAGTTGGAAACCATCCACCACATCTCAAGTTGAGAGTACATCATCACTCAGATTTGACGAAGAAGGTATGCCATCATCCCCATGTGAATCTCAAGGTATGTCTTCTACTCCACCCTTGATCGAAGGTATGCAATCTAGCCCACCTCAATTAAATATTGATGAAATTCTTAATGTTGAGATGTATGTACCTAGGAGAACACCACCTAGAATTTTGCGTAGAAAGCTAAAGTATTAGATTAATATTGATGAGGATATTTTGTAGCACATGGAAGGAAAGATTCCAGCACCCACTTGTAGAAGATATGCTGATAAAATTTGGAAATCATTCTTTGAAAGGATAAATGAGACCACAAGATGTCAACTATTTGTTGAAATGATGCGGGGTATAAAGTATAGAAACATCATGAAGACTCTTGGGTTGAGAACATCAAATGCATCGAGTGAAAACACTATTGTGGAGAATCTAATGGATGCTTATGAGAGTGTGGGTAAGACCTCATGCTCAAAGGATAGTAATGTCACCCAACGTGTCATTACATTGATTTTAGTAAGTAGTCAAACAAAGAGAACTTGTCTCATTAGAAAGATGAGTGAACAAATGAGAATTAGTAGAAAAACTTTATCAAGAGCCATTCAAAGGTGGTAAAGAATTGAGGGCACTGATTCAAATGAATTATGGACATTCTCAGGGAGACTACCACGAAAAGATACAAAAATTGTTGAAGCATTGAGAACAATAATTGAAGAGTATTGGAAGAACAACACAAGGCCATCTCCGAATCAAAGGGATGTGGTAAGAAGGAGAATCGATAGTCAGAACCGTGAGCCACATCCAAAGCATTTTTTGGATACGAATCAAACCCAATTTTTTCATAAATTTCAACAGGATTATCCTCAAATTAGTATTTGTCAAAGATATTTTGAAATGTTTAAACCTTTTTATGTCAAGATAAATCACACACGCATTACTTGTTGTTGTAGACTACATATTGAATTCTCTAACCATTATGATTTCTATCATTCTATACGTTTAGATTTGCATACTAACGATGTTTTGCAGGATTGTGGCATAGAATCCCCACCAACATCTTCAAGAGAGTTCTTATCAAAAATTTATGTGAAATAAAGGATGGCCAAATATTCTACAGGACAACATGCTTGGATGGTTCATGCGAGCATTGTGGTGGCTTGCACTGTATGCCAGTATGTCAACATATGGAAAGCACAGATGAGGTGGGACATAAACTAGTAGAGTTCAAGAAGTATAAAACAATGGCATACATTACAAAAGATGGGTCCCAAGAAAAAAGGTGTGATTTGGTTATTCAAAAGATTCTAGTGTATCAGTTTATGTCCATGTTTTGTGACAATATAGTGTATGAGTATGCAAGGCATACCCATTAAACCCGATGGCTAGACATGCAATTCAAGCTGTGCAAAGACACCTTTCCAGTTGGAAGCATAGTATTAGTGGTTGACTTTGTAGAGAACTACACTCTACAAACACAATGTGAGGTGTAGTCACAGTATTATAACTCCACACAAGTTTTGATATTTGTGCACATATCATTCATTCATGCAGTTGATAGTACAAAGGACTTAAGGAAGGTATTGAGGGAGTATCACTTTTATATTAGTGATGATCACACACATTCTCCAAAGTTCATGCAAGGTTGCTTCTAGATGTTCTATAGTGATTTGGCTTAGAGGGGCATAGCATACAATTGGCATATAATATGGTTAGATAACTGTGCAACACAGTTTAAGAACTTGTGAATGTTCTACTGGTTGAGCAGGATGCATGTCATTACAGGTGTTCAAAATATGTGGAACTTTTGTGAGGTTGGGCATGGAAAGGGGGAGCATGATGGTGTAGAAGCATGTGTGAAAAGAGAATTAGCACGAGAAGAGTTAAAGTATAAAGATAGTACAAAGTTGACATATGAAAAATAAATTATCAAGTGGTGTAATGCTTCGATGGGTCTAGGTAATGAAGGTATGTCTTCAGTTCGTAGATTTTTTTGGTTGATGGATGATACTAACATTGCACCATATAAGGATTGTTGTACACTAATAGGATTGAGTGAGCTACACTCTTTCCTTAGCTTAGATGAAGGTTCATGGAGTATCAATACATGAAAGATGGAATGCTTTTGCTCTTCATGTACAATGCAAGTCTAGAATGATTGTGAGTCAGGGGAGTGGGTTGACAAATGGTTGAAAAGTTATCTTAGCCCACTTCACACGTATCACCCTCCGACAACATGGGAACTAACACAAATGGAATCATCGATCGACTTTGACCACGTATCAGATCTAGTTCAACTAGGTAATTTAGTTTTTGAAATTTCTATTGTTATCTTACTTTGTAGTGTATTTGTAATGTTGACTAATTTCAAGAGATTTGCTGCACACATCAATGTAGGGCATGCTTATGTAGTTATTGCAGATGAAGACAATGAAGAGGGAACAAACTATTACTTGTGTCATTGTGTTGAGGCCAAAAAGAAATTGGACACTCCAGTTATAGATGGAGAAAACATCAAATACCCTACAAACTTAGTTGTTGTTACTGGAATGTGGCTTAGAAGGTACCCACATAAGAGTGTTAAACATTGGCTACTTTAGGACTTTGACATGCATCGTAAGATTCTTCATTACTCAAACCTTGTCATGGCATCCAATGTTTGTTTGACCAAATATGGGGGTAGACCTTTGAACAAGACCTTATGGAAGGTCCATGAGTCTGACCATGAGGCAATACTTGACACAATAAAGAGTAGAGTAGACCTAAATGGTTTGTTTGATTAATTTGTAAGTATACACATTAGTTCTTATTAATTTACACTTGTATGCACATTAATTTGTTTGATGATAATGCTATCATCTTCTTTTACTTTTCCTATTTGTAAGTAACCTGCTAAAAATTGATTGGTGTCCCTTTGTAGAAAATGTAGATTTATGAGCCATCCAAGAGAATCTCAGCCAAAAAAGCAATGCAACATCCTTATTTTGATGATCTTGACAAATCTCAATTATGATTTTAAGCCATTATAAAAGTGTGTGTGAAGCTTGGTGAGGGAATTTTAAGCTATTCATTTGAAGTTAACCTTATTATGAGCACCTATGATGTAGACATTATAAGAGAATCTCAATTTCAAGTTATTCTATTCATGAGAGGTGTTGTGTGCAATAGGTATCTTGGAACTCCCAATGAAGATGTATGACCAGGAGTGACTAAGTTGAGAGACTAGCATGCCTATCCTCAATGGAAGCATCAAGATTTATGCCTTGTTGTTCCTAAGTTGGAACCAAATGGTGTGGATTTGTTGTTTGTAAGTGCCTTCCATCTATTTTCATTTCATTTCTATTTCGGATGCTCTTTCTTTTTCTTCTTTTACTTTGTGTATTTGTAATTAAACTACTAAAAATGGTATCTCCTTGTAGAAAATGATGATCTATGAGCCATCGAAGATAATCTTAGCCAAAAAATCAATGCAACATCCTTATTTTGATGATCTTGACAAATCTCAATTATGATTTGAAGCCATTATAAAAGAGCATGTGAAACTTGACGAGGGAATCTCAAGTTACTCATTTGAAGTTAACCTCATCATGAGCACCTATAATGTATGCATTATAAGATAATCTAAAATGTATGAGTGACATTGTAAGAGATTTGTGAGAATGGAGTACCTAAGGCATTGTGCCTATGGTGTAGGGCACCTGGGCCTTCATTTTGTAAAAGGGCTTTAGTATGTAGTGTCTTTATGTTTAAGGTCATGTTTTTGTTTTGAAATAAGGTCATTAAGACCAAGTTGCAATGTTTTGGGTCATTTTTGGTTAGGAGGAGTCATTTTGAGTCAGTTTGGTAAAGTTGCAAAAATTGTACATTTGGAGGATTGAATAACAAAGATTCACTATTTTCTGTGTTTTCCTACATTGAATTTTGTTGCTACAACAACTTGTACATTTTGGTATGGCATGGAGTACTCATTTGCGCATTAGAATTGATGGAGTGAACTACCTTTCATTTGCATCTTGTCTCATTTGATTTCATCAAGATTTGAGTGAGTTATAGTGTTTTGATAGCCTGCTCTGCATCAATATAACTAGCATACAATCTAACTTATTATAAAAACTTCATTTATTAAAAAAAATCAACCTAATGATTATATATCAATATCAATATAGCATACAGTCTATTGAAATAAATACTTGTAATGATATTTACTCAAATATTGAAATTTCTTGCTGCCCTCAAACATTTGTAATTCAAGCAACATAATCCCTTAACATCCCAAATTGCAAAAGGGCAACGATCTTTGATGACCTATTACTTGGATACCATGTTGGTTATGGGAATTCCTTCTAAGGCATCAAGATCATGTAGGACACCTCTACAATAAACTCTCTCAGTTTTTGTTATCTCAGAGTCATTTTTTCATGGTGTCCAATTTTGACTTGATAGAAAAAGTGTCAATTGCAAGCAATGTAAAGTTGCAAAGTGGTGTAACTTTCATTTTGTAACTCGTGTGACCAAACAGAATATTCTAATGTGTTCAAATGGGTATGTTTACATTAGGAATAGTCCTCTTTCGAATCCAAACACACGGAAACGCTCTGAGCTACGTTCAACTAGATCAATCCCTTAAGAGTCCAAAGTGCAAAAGGGCAACAATCTTTGACGGGCTATTACTCAAAAACCATGATGCTTAAAAACTCTTTGTCTAAGCCTATAAGATTGTGTTGGGCCCCTCTACAATAACCTCTCTTAGTTTTTTTATCTCAGAGTCATTTTCTCGTGGTGTCCAGTTTCACTTGATGGAAAAAGTGTCAAATGCAAGTAGTGTAAAGTTGCAAAGCGGTGCAACTTTCATTCTGTAACTCATGTGACCAAACAAACTGTTCCAACACATCTAGATGGGTAAATTTACGCTATGCATGGTCCTCTTTCACACCCAAACATGTGAAATCACTTCGACCTACGTTCAACTGTCTCGATCCCTTAAGGGTCCAAAGTGCAAAAGGGAAACAATCTTTGACGGGCTATTACTTAGAAACCGTGGCACTTACAAAATCTCCATCTAATCTTATGAGATTGTGTTGGTCCCCTCTAAAATAACCTCTCTCAATTTTTGTTATCTCAGAGTGGTTTTCCCGTGGTGTCCAGTTTTCACTTGATGGAAAAAGTGTCAAATGCAAGAGTGTAAAGTTGCAAAGTGGTGCAACTTTCATTCTGCAACTTGTGTGAGAAAATAGACTGTTCCAATGCATTCAAATAGGTATGTTTACACTAGGAATGGTCCTCTTTTGCACCCAAACACCCAAAATTTCTCTAAGCTACGTTCAATCCAATCAATCCCTTAAGAGTCCAAAGTGCAAAATGGCTGCAAACTTCAACATTATGTTACTCAGATACCGTGATGCTTAGAAAATTCTCATCCAAGCCCATGGGATCACATTGGGCCCCTCTATAATAACCTCTCTATTTTCACTATCTCAAAGGAATTTTCCCGCGGTGGCGAATTTTCACTTGGGGAAAAAGTTGTTAAATGTAAGTAGTTGAAAGTTGCAAAGTGGTACAACTTTCATTATGCAACTTGTGTGGCCAAATAGACTGTTCCAATGCATCTAAATAGGTATTTTTAGACTAGGCATGGTCCTCTTTCACACTCAAACACACATAATCACTTTGAGCTATGTTCAACCAGATTGATCCCTTAAGAGTCCAAAGTGTAAAATGGTTGAAAACTTTAGCATACTGTTACTCAGATACTGTGATGCTTAGAAAATTCTAGTCTAATCCTATGAGATCATGTTGGGCCCCTCTACAATTACTTCTCTCAGTTTTCACTATCTCAAAGGAATTTTCTCATGGTGGTGAGTTTTCACTTAGGGAAAAGTTGTCAAATGCAAGTAGTTGAAAGTTGCAATGTGGTGCAACTTTTGTTCTGTAGCTTGTGTGACCAAAAAGACTGTTCCAACAGATTCAAATAGGTATTTTTACACTAGGAATGGTCTTCTTTTGCACCCAAACATGCAAAATCGCTCTGAGCTATGTTCAACTGGATCAATCCCTTAAAAGTCCAAAGTGTGAAATGGCTGCAAACTTCAGCATGTTGTTACTTGGATACCATGACACTTAGAAAATTCTCGTTTGATCTTATGGGATTGTGTTGTGTCCCTCTACAATAACCTCTCCCAGTTTTTGCTATCTCGAAGGCATTTTTCCGTGGTGGAAACTTTTCACTTGGGGAAAAAGTTGTCAAATGCAAGTAGTTGAAAGTTGCAAAGTGGTGCAACTTTCATTCTGCAACTCGTGTAACCAAACAGATTGTTCCAATGCATCATGATGGGTACGTTTATGCTAGGAATAGTCTTCTTTCATACCCAAACACACAGAATCACTTTGAGTTATGTTCAACCGACTAGATCCCTTAAGGGTCCAAAGTGCAAAAGGGAAGCAATTTTTGACGAGCTATTACTTAGAAATAGTGATGCTTACGAACTCTCTGTTTGAGCTTATAGGATCGCATTGGGCCCCTCTACAATAACCTCTCTTGGTTTTTGTTATCTTAGAGTCATTTTCTTGTGGTGTCCATTTTTCACTTGATGGAAAAAGTGCCAAATGCAAGCAGTGTAAAGTTGCAAAGTGGTGCAACTTTCGTTTTGCAATTCGTGTGACCAAAAAAACTGGTCCAATGCATCCCGATAGGTATGTTTATACTAGGCATGGTCCTCTTTCACACCCAAACGCGTAGAATCACTCCGAGCTATGTTTAATCAGCTTGATCCCTTATTATAGCATGCAAAACAATCGAAAAGAGAAACATACACACGATGGTTAAGAAGTCCAAGTTTTCCACACAAAAAGCATATGATCATCCTCAAGTATAGCAAGTACAAGATATTTTTCAATTATCCTCCTTGCCCTTACAACTATATACAACCAATTGTAATTGCGTACAATGGTGGAACTTTGAAACATTTTATTTTTCCTCAATTAACAACTTTGGTTGTGAAGCATTTTGTCATTTTCATTTGAAATGATTTGCTATGCTTGAAAATTGGAGTCTAAGAGAAAAAAGTGATGCTCTCACATACATTTATTATTTGGTGTGATAAATGAAGTTTTCATCGTTGAGTCCATTTCTTATTTGTATTATAAATTATAACTTGTTTTCTCCTGAGTCCATTTCCTATACAAGAAATAATATTGCAAAAAGTTGACATATAAATCTTTCGACATGTTTATATGATGTTTGTATGATAATGTGTCAAGAAGTTAACTATTTCATCCACTATGAATATTATGTTTTGCAAGTGTTGTGAAGATTATGTATCCTTTGCTTAATTGAGTTGTTCTAATCAAAAGATTAAATATATTTGAATTTTTTTATGAAACATTTAATGGAATACCAATTGAAAACATGTTCCTTTTAGATAAAGCATTTCATGGAACTCTTTGGATTAAACTGAATTGATATATGTAAGAACAAGGGAGCATTAAGAAATACATTGCTCAAGGATCTTAAATAAGCCCTCTCTCTCGTTGCAATTTTGGGTGGATTATTACTTTCAAAGTATTGGGAATGCCTTGCCTATTTACTAGTTGGAAGTTTCCATTCTAGAAAGCTCATCTCTTGATATATTTTATACTCATTCTTAATCAATTATCAAGTTAATAATCAGTGCATTTATTTATAGTTAATCTTTTCTTTTCAATTTGTGTAATTTTGGAATTTGTAACTCTACTAGTATTCCTAGAAATATTGAAGTTGTTTAGCATCGACTAATAAAGTTGTTTAGAATAAATCAATTAATATTCAAGACAAACCATGAAGGACAACAATGATCAATGTTAGGGCTAAGCAATTAATAAGTATACATGTGAATAAGTCAAGCATGTACATGTGAATAAGGGAAGCACAAGTACTCAAAAACACACAAGCCTTGAAGTATACACATGAATATAGTATACACAAATTAATACAAAGTATATGCATGAATAAAAGGTATACACATGAAAACAAGTAAGTCGCAAAGTATACATTGGAATACACGTAAGTCACAAACTATACACATAAGTTGTAAAGTATACACTTGAATACACGTAACTCATATCTATTGAACCATGGATTTATAATGCAAATATAGACACCATTGATAAAAAAAAAATTATTAACCAAATATCCATGTAGGAATACAACAATATATGTCAATATAAGTATAAAATATAGGTACAAAACAGCCATATAGGCTTACGAGAATTTCGTATAGGCATACAATGTCAAATATATCCAATACAAAATATGTACAAAAATGCCATATTGGCATACAACAAAGGGCTCTGGAATCAAAAGTCATCGCTCTCCGTGCTCTCAAAATAAAATCTTTCCCTTTGCTTGTCAATCGGATGGAAATACGTCTATCACTCATTTATGTTGCAGTTGAGGAGTGCTCCTGGTGCTCCTCCTAGGGTTTAGTTCTTGGTCAAGTCTTATCTATTACAATAAAAAGTAAAGACATTAATATATAGACATTACATTAAAAAAAATGATATATTTAACAAAATAATCACTTATCGCCATCTAATGATCACTCTCCATGAGGGAAATATTCAAATGCCCATGTTGAGGCATGTTGAAGCCCTGTATAAACCATCCAAATAGAAATTAAACTATGAATCAATAAGGTTTGATTTTTCACTAACTAGCATTTATAACAATGAATGTAAATTGAATTTTAGTAATTTGCCTCATACCTCCCCTGTCAGAGCCATCAAGGATTCTATAGCAGATGAAACACCAATCTTCATTTCCCTATGAACATTTGGAGGTGTTTAAACTTGAACATCTAAAAATAAAACAACAAATTATTCAATCACGGAAACTACAATAGCAATCCATGTCATGACTTATAGTGTATGAGATAATGAACAAAATTTTGAGTACTTATTAAACTATATATTTTTTACTATCATGCTTACTATTTGCACTATCCATGTCTTGTTCGAAAGCACATGTTTTTAGGCTTTTACCCATACTAGCAAGCCAGCGAACCGTTTGATAAAATGCTTTCATAGACATGTATGATAATTGTGGTGGCATAGAGAAGATAGTGAACTAGTTGAAAAAATGCCTCAAAGAAATGGGGTCTCATGGTGATGGAATGCCATTACAAACAAATTCATGTCATGGCATTCCATCACCATAAGACCCCATTTATTTTAGGAATTTTTTTAAATAGTTCATTGCCTTCTCTATGGCATTATTTCTTACTATTATGCTTTGATAGAAACTTTTCCAAGCATCCATAGTTTGTTGGAAAGTACCTATTTTAGGCTTTTAGCCATAGTAGCAAGGAAGTGAGTAGTTTAATAAATTCTTTGGTACGCATGTATGGAAAAGGTGGTATCATAGAAAAGGTGGTGAGATGTTTGAATAAATGCCTCAAAGAAATGTGGTCTCATGGTGATGCAATGGCATTCCATCACCATGAGACCGTATTTCTTGCCATTCCATCACCATAAGACCACATTTCTTTGAGGCATTTTTTCAAACTACTCACTGCCTTGTCTATGCTATTGCTTACTATTATGCTTTGATATATTTTTTCCAAGCATCCATAGTTTGTTGGAAAGCACCTTTTTAAAACTTTTAGCAATAGAAGTGAGGAAATGAATTGTTTGGTAAAATTCTTTGGTAGATATGTATGGAAAATATGGTAGCATAGAAAAGGCGGTGAGTTGTTTGAAAAATTGCCTCAAATAGATTGGGTCTCATGGTGATGGACATCACCATGAGACCGCATTTCTTTGAGGCATTTTTTCAAACAACTCATTTCCTTGTCTATGCTATTGCTTACTATTATTCTTTCATATATTCCTTCCAAGCATCCATAGCATAGACAAGGCAGTGAACTATTTGAAAATATGCCTCAGTAAAAAGTGGTCTCATGGAATGCCATGACAAGCAAATGCAATTGGAAGTTGATCCTATTTATTACTTATGCTATATGAAGTAATTGCATCACTGCTTTTGTTGACTTTCTAAACAACTATATTGTAGTTGAAAATTTGTCATCTATCAACATCTAGTTATTAGTTATGGAATGTGAAGTAATGCTTTGAGTTTGAAATATGTGCAATGCAATGTAATCAACGATATGAATATAAACTACACAAATCTATTAAGTAAAATTCATTAGTTAAACTCTTTATTTTATTACCTGCATGTAGGTTTGACTAAATCCACTGGCACTGGGAGGTGTTCCCTTGAAACCTCCAATATTAGCCTATTCAACATCCAAAATCACATATTAAACTACCATTCATAAAACAATGCTATTAACATGTAATGAATTTATAATTTTTTACTAGTTGCATACCTCAATGGTAGGTGCAGTGGAGAAATAATTAGGTGTAGGGCCGATGTATCCAGTATCAACACTATGACCCTGCAATTTTATTAAAATCATAAAACTAAATTAGTTAATATTGCATTTGAAAATTGAAATCTAATAAATTAAATTCAATGAACATGCTAAATTTTACTTGAGTATCAATGCTATAGGCCTCATGCAAAGTGTTAGCTACCCTAGCCATCTCCACAGCTGTAGACGGATCCTGCATAGCAGCCTCTCGAGTGTTAGCGGGGTCATATGAACAAGTCGCCCCACAAGATTGACACAAATGGGATCGAAGCTCACCACTTGAAGACTCCCCTAGATGGCACTGTAGAATAGGGTTGGCATGATGGATGAAACTCTGGGTCAAAGAGCTGATGGCCTGCAAAGTCTCTACATCGATACTCTCCTTCACGACAAAAGGGATAACGATGTGCTCATGAGGTGGCCTAGCGAGAGGTCATCTCGCTTGCCATGTAGGATCCTACTGTGCATAGGGTCTATCTTGAGCCGACCCCCAACCTCTCCCCTGGAAGTCCCTCATATCAAAATAATTTGGGATTTTGTTCAAGATGAACTCATAGTATAGTTTCCTAAGGAAATATTGCGGGACTTCACAATTGTTGCATGGTGGGTAATCAAAAACCATGTACCACCTATCCCAAAAAAGTTCCTAATCTATTGGTGGTGGCACCAATGAATAAGAAACCTCTTTGCATTGACGGTAAGATTTGCATTTGTGTGTGGGTTAGTGAATAATGAGCACAAATCAAATTTTGTAATTTTTAAATATTTTACATCTTTATATGATAATTTATCTTAGTAATAAGCCCTAGCCACTTGCCTCCTATCTTGCCAACCAGTTAATTGTTTGCTAATTGAATCTACATGTTTTAACATTTCTTTGAGTGAAGTTGCTAGGGTCATTCTTTCCATGGTTGAACTGTTTGGATCATTCAACCTCCTGATTAAATCCTCACTTTGTTTTTTATTGTTCTCAATTTCACTCAGTAATTTTTAATGAGTGCCAAGAGGATGTTGAGGTATTGGTGGAGGAGATTGTTATTGTGGTTGATTAACTTGAGGATTTTGTTGTTGTTGTTCTTGTTGTGCTTGTTGAGGAGTAACATATCCTACAAATTCAAAAAATAAATATCAAAAACAACCTAAAACTAACAAATTCAAAACAAAAAACAAACAATCCTTACCTCTCAGACCTCCTCATCGACATGGTGGCTTCCTAGCGATGAAACAACAATAGTTTGATGAAGAATTTTGTAAAATATCTCCTCCCAGAATGCAGGTACGAAAATTTGGGGTTTTGGTTGTAGGCAGGAAAAAACACAATCACAAGTTAGAATGATTTTGATTTCTTTTTTTCGCTTTTAATATCTCATAACATGAGCATGTTATAATTCACTCACATTATGGGATTTTTGTGGTTGAGCCTTAAAATCGTCACACCAAGCCATAATGTGAGTGCGTTATAACGTGCTCACGTTATGAGCTTTTAAAAAATTGTAAAAAATTTGGCCACAAATTAGCTACCCATCTTTTTGCACCCGCCCTACAACAATATTCCTTTTTTCAGTTACACTCAAGTCTTCAGGTGGTGAAAATAAAAATGAGGAAAAATTGACCTCAACTCATTGTAGAAAATAGGTCCCACCTCAAAAAGGCATCATTTTTTTGTCACAACATCTTCAAAATATTCCCCACACGCTCAAAAATTCCCACCATGGGAGAACCAGATGGCAAAACTTACAAAGCAAGACAAGGAAAGCAGATAAAAAGTCAAAATTGTTTTATCCATATTAGGAAACGTGCTACCCATTTGCAATTGTGGAGAGAACAATATTTTGCAATGTTTTATCAAAAGCCTAATCTGTATTATATTCATGCTATGCATTGTTCTTCTCTTATCCATTATTTACCTTGATCATTATCAATCCCCACATAGATTCATTATGTGTATTTTTCCAACCAAGTGTTATACTCTTCTTCAGTTGGCCATTTCACATTCAATAAACCTTGCACTTGAGTACTATACTAAGAATATCTAGCATCAATTAAAACCCATACCTCTTTAACAAAAATGTCCATCTTTGTTTCAATCTCCACCATTGTATCAATATTTGGATTTAGTAGGATATAGTCAGTAACAGTTAATGCCATCATAGTTGCTGCAAGCATCCCTCCCAAATATTTCTTCCAGGTGTCAAATGGTTGCAACTCACCTTTTGGACTCAATATTTGAGGAATACCACGTTCTTCCATTTCTTTAAAAAAAATTAGCTTACTTTGGAGCTGCACACCTAACTTTCCATGGAAAGTAGTTATCTCATTGACATAGTCAATAGTTTGTAGGATTTCGGGGATGTTAGTAGGTGCTTCAGGATCCTCCTTTATTCTAGGCATCATTTCCCTTAAAGAACTCACCCTAGTAATCCAATTATTCCATTCATTATTGAACGCCTCTTGTACCTATAGATACTTTGTGTTTGCTTCACGAATATTCTTATAGGTGACCCAAACATCATCAACCTTGTTGACCAACTTGGTCACCCTATGCTTTAATACATCCTCAAAGATCTCATTTTCCACCTTAATAGTTTCAAGATTTTCCTTCTTGAAAATTTCTTTCTCAGTATTTGACTGATCATTCAAATCTTTAATTTTCAAGGCCAAGGTTTCCTTATCCCATGTAGACAAATCTGAGGAAGAAGAGGATGGTAGGGTTATTGTCCTTTTTGACTGAGTAGCTTGAATAGTGTCCCTCATCTTATTTATCTCATCCAAGGCCTTATTGTACTCCTTCACTAAAGAATCATACTTTTTCTAAGAAATTTGTATAGTATCCACACTAAGCATTGCAACATGAGTAGTTAACTTAGTTGCTTGGACAAGAGTTATATCTGTAGCTCTTTTGACCACTAACAAACCAATAACCTCTTCAATAGGCCTAGAAAAATCATGTTTATAGTATTAGGTGCCATAGAACAAATTTCAAGATTATGCAACTTTGGACTATATGCATATCTAAACGCCTTATCCTCAAATTGCTCCTCAGATATTGAAGCCTGAGGGTCCCTTCTTACTGCATCATATACTATAGCAACAATGATAGTGCACCCTGGTAATAACATGATTCCACTATCTGTGACAATTTTCCTAGCTTCAGTGGGAGTAATAGTTGCAATTTCATCCTTGATCTTTTCCTCCTCTTCTTTCTTAGCTTCTTCTTGATGAGAAGGTTCAACATTAGCTCAAGCTAATTCAAGTCTCTCCTTTATCTCTTTACTCCACTATTGAATCATAAATTCCTAAAATTCTTTGGATTGCACAAACTTATCATCAACAAGGAATACATCACATTCCTTGATTCTGGGATCATCCTCACTTTCTTAATCATATTGCCATTTGACAATTCTGTTAGGGGGAACATCTAAACTATGAGTTTCCTCAATATGAGGAGAAGGGAATTTCTGCTCAACCTCCTCATTCCCTAGCACATGTTCTGCCATTTGTTCCTCCCTAACTTCTTGAACATCTGGAGGCTGCTTTGGGATATCCATAGCTTGTTGTTGCTATTCTAGGAGATCTTGTGCTTTATCAACAACCTCCTTCACCTTCACCTTAAAATCACCACTCTGATAATCCCTTAACATAGTGAAAGCTCTCTCAAGAGGGTCTACAATTACATTATATGGAATTATATAAAATACATTTCTCTTAATGATACTTTCTTCAATGTTCATTATAGCTATCCATTCCTTCTTTCTAGTCATGACAGCCTCATCACTTGTCAAATTCCTTATTACATCATCTCTATATAAGAGCTCATGGTGTATCACTTATAATTTTTTCTCTCTTCTTCTTCCTCCCACAAATTGTTCTGGATCAAAAATCCTAATCTCATTAAAAGGAATTATGAGGTTATTCACCATGATCCCAAACTTTTCATACCCCTCAGGGGAAGTGATTGTGAAGTAAGTAAAAGTGCACTAGGGATTCACCACAATACCCTTCCTGGGCTTTCTGAACATCTCATAATCCATAACATCAATCTACCACATGAGTTCTATAAAGGCCAATAAATTAGAGACATACATGGGAAAACAACGTGGTGCCACTTTAGCCCCATAGGCTCTAATCAAAGTATATTATGAATGAAGAAACCAATCTTCCCAATTATGTGTTGCTCTAGATCCTGGTGTATCTTTTGGGTGTATGATATTTCTAATTTCTAGAGAAAGCTTGTGAATAGGTGCTACACCCAACACTTCTAGGATACCATATCTTATAACATTAGCAAGCATGACATAATTGGGACTGGGATAGTCCTGATCCCAAATTTATGTCCACATTTGTACTGGAAAAATATTATTTTCATTGTCCTTGAATTTCAATTCCAACTTCCCTTTCTAGTCATAATCACCCTCATATAAGAGCATATGCATTAGTAGAGAATAATGAGGGAAATGTAAAGGGATCACCTCCTTCAAATTGAGGAAATCCTCATGCATCTGATCAACAACATAGTTGGAATAATCAAACCCAGTGTTCCGATTATGACCCTATATATTTGCTACCATTACCAATAAGTCAGGGGCTATCCTTACCTCAAAATTTTGAGCTAACACTTGATTCAGGAAATAATAAGTGTTCTTGAAATAATCCACAAACTTCTCACACGTAAAAGGCTCAACATCCTTAGCAAGGAATTTCTCCTTGCTCTTTCTATGCCGAACAATAATTCTATTTCTGTATGCAAATTGGTTATTCTCATATTCAACATATAGCTCAACACACTTAAAATTTACAGTGTAATTGGGATTTAACCCAAATATTTCCACCATTTTGTCATTTTTCACTTCTAGGATCACATCACCATTTTCACTCCCGATTGTTCTGTCAATGAGATTATCATGCCTGGAATATTACATCATCAAGTCCACCTCTACAAACACATTTGGTACCACCAACTTTCCAAGGTTCAACCCCCATAAGTAACATGTAGGTTTACTAGAATACTACCTATTAAAAGCATATCGGAACAGTTACCACCGACTCTAAGGATGGGCCTTTTCACCAATTTCACTAGCACTATTAATTAACCTAGCGGTCATGGAAACTTGACATATAGGTATTTTACCAATTTGTGACCCTCCTTCCTTTATGTCTCCAAAGGCCTCTTGCATAAACCTTTCCATTTCCTTTTTTGCACTTCTGGACCTAGTAGACGTTGAAGGAGTAGTTGGTGAAGGGTTGGATACTGCAAGTTTTTTCGACTTAACCTCAGATGAAACATCCTATGTTTTAAGTCGTTTAACCCTCTTTTGTCTTGGTTTCCTCTCTAGCCTAATACTAGATTCACTAGGCTCTGGATCACTCATGTTTGCAATGCAGGAGAACTAGGGCTTATAATTTCTTACAATCGAAAAGAAACCCTTTACAAGTATGAGAACACAAGGCACTACTTATAGCACACAAATATCTCCCCAAACTTTACCCAACACTTATCACTAAATTGAAGCCATGATTAATGGACAAGCAGACAATCTTCTCAATTCCCTATCATCCTTCTAAGGTATTTCACCTTAATACTTCAGCAAGAAAGAGATATACAGTTTGCTTACCCGGGTGAATGCTATGCCATAATTGCTACTATATTTTCTGGAGCTTCCTGCACAATTTCCTCAGCTTCTAGTATCCTTTTTGCTTGTGAGTGAATCCAAATGCATGACTAACCAGGTATCTACTTTCTTTTATGGACAAGAGATAGGCGTTCCACCATTATTGCTTGATAGTAAGTTCATGTGAGTAAACTAACAATTAGTCATTCACGTTTAAACCCTGATCATTGATCACTCTATTTTAAAACTATATCAATGGTTATCAATTTTCCTCACTACTTTCTTCCTTGCTTTATATGATGTCCTCAAGATTTTTCCACATCACCTCTTCATGCAATAGTTGTTGCTTATCGCTAATATACCTCATCCTTGACCAACTCCATCAACAGTGCAAACATCCATGTGATGAAATCGAAGCCCTTGGATCCATGGCTTATCTTTGATCACGTTCATTTTCCCATTGCACATCACTAGTTAAAACTTCACACATTGGATCCTATTAGCAACAGAGATACAGTGAAGAGACCAGATTAGGACATGTACACCTGCATGAGAATCAATGATACAAAAGACATCACAAATTATATTTATTCAGATTAGCGAAAGAAACTTTAAACAGAGAACTCCATCACTCATCACTATTTTGGAACTTAAGCTTTGGAATGAATCTGCGATGAGAGATAAAATTAAAAAAACATTAGGCCATCACTCATTGCTAATTCTCCTCATATAGTTTGCAAGTAACTACTGATGAGAGATCTTCATAGTGACATTGTGTATCACATATCTCTAATATAGAACTTATCACTTAAAACATATTTGTGATATGCGATGCATGGAAAACCCATCATATTGCTCATTGCTAATTGAAATTAATCATTTCATAATCATCCACGATGAGTGATGAACATAAGAACATAAGGTCAGAGGCCATCACTTATCACTATTTTAATACTCAAGGCTCAAAAGCCATTAGAAATAGGCGATCCTTTAATGATACAAGGAACATCGCTCATCACGCATTGATATCAACAGCTCCAGTAGCTATTCACAATGAGCAAAATCAAAGAAATATCTCTAATCGCTTATCGCCTATTCAAAACATATGCTTCTAAAGTAATCAACGATGAGCGATAAAGAGAGATGGTCGACGAGACTTAATTGAAAACTTTTAAGCACATCCTCATAAGTTGCTCTAATAAAGGGGCCCCTCTAGGATTATATGATAGAAAGGGCTCAAAGACTCCTAAGTCATAAAATGAAAAGGATGTAAAGGCCAAAAAACTCTTTACTTAACCTTATAAAAATAAGAAATTAAAACCTAGGCAAGGGGGACCAGTTACCCTATGACTGTGAATGGGATAAGATGTTTTAATGTGACTGGTGATGGGTAATAGGAAGTCAACAGTGAAATAGATGCCCCCAATAATGAAGAGAAAATAAACTCAAGCTCCACAGGTATCAGCCAAAATGTGACAAGGTTTTGAGATGGAACATAAAAAAATTGCAAGTTCCATCAGTGGCTCTGACTGGGGACACATGCCTCTTGTAGGCATGGCAAGATCCTAAAATCTCAAGTTGAAGTAGACCAAAACTGGGGGATAAAACAAGAGGACCAAAACCAAGGAGCTACCCGAACTAGGTAGCAGGACCAAAGAAGACACAACAAAAGAAAACACGCCTGTATACATGATATACAAAACCTACAACGTACATGGAAAAATAACATACTTAGGAGAAGTATGGCTTTAAGAACTGTCCATGTATTGGTAGTTCAAAAAGTTCACTTGTTAAGATTTAAAGGAAATATGAATCCTCCCCATGTGTGCTGGCTATCAAATAAGGGCCTACCCATAATGCTTCAAACTTTCCATGTTTACCCTTGTCTTGAGTCCTCACATTCCAGACTAACACCATACTATTTACCTCAATTTTTTTGGGAGAAGCTCTTTTATCATGTAAATGCTTAACTTGCAACTGCATCTTCATATTTTTAGCATGAGCTTCTCTTCTAGTTTCATCCAATTGCACTAGATTATTTATTCTGTGTTGCATATCATCACATATCTCTTCATCATATTCCTGCACGAACTTATACATATTCAAAAGGTTATTTTGTGGCAATATAGCATCTAGACCATATACTAAGCCAAATGGTGAATAACTAGTAGCCTTTTTCACAGTCACTCTATCTGCCCAGAGTGCCAATTTTAGCTTTGACTCCCAAGCTTTTTGGTTCTTCTCCATCACTCTCTTGATGATTTTCATCAAGCTCTTATTACTAGAATAATCTTGATAGTCGAAAAGAAACCCTTTACAACTATGAGAACACAAGGAATTGCTTACAACACAAATATCTCCCCAAAATTTACCCAGTACTTATCACTAAATTGAAGCTATCATCAATGAACAAGCAGAAAATCTTCTCAATTCCATATCATCTTTCTAAGGAATTTCACCTTAATAATTCAACTAGAAAGAGATATATGGTTTGCTTACCTGGGTGAATGCTATGCCACACTTGCTGCTATATTTTTTGGAGCTTCCCGCATAATTTCCTCAGGTTTTGGTATCCTTTCTTCTTGCGAGAGAATCCAAATGCACGACCGACTAGGTATCTACTTTCTTTTATGGCCAAGAGACATGCATGCCACCATTAATGCTTGATAGTAAGTTTGCACGAGCAAATTGACAATTAGCCACTCACGTTTAAACCCTAATCATTGATCACTCTGTTTTAAAACTATATCAATGGTTATCAATTTGCCTCACTACTTTCTTCCTTGATTTATATGATGTCCTCAAGATTCTGCCACGTTGCCTCTTCATGCAATAGTTGTCAGTTATCGCTGATATATCTCATCCTTGACCAGCTCCATCAACGATGCAATCATCCATGCGATGAAATGTCAACCCTTGGATCCATGGCTTATCTTTGATCACATTCATTTTCCCATTGCACATCACTAATTAAAAATTCGTACCTTGGATCCTATTAGTGATGGAAGATATAGTGAAGAGATCAGATTAGGACATGTACACTTGCATGAGAATCAACAGTACAAAAGACATCGCAGATAAGATTTATTTAGATTAGTGAAAGAAACTTTAAACAAAGAACTCCATCGCTCATCGCTATTTTGGAACTTAAGCTTTGGAATGAATCTGGATGAGTGATAAAATACAAAAACATTAGGTCATTGCTCATTGCTAACTCTCCTCATATAGTTTGTGAGTAATTATTGATGAGAGATCTTCACAGTGACATTGTGTATCGCGTATCTCTAATATAGAACTTATCACTTAAAACATATCTGCGATACACGATGCACGAGAAACCCATCACATTGCTCATCGCTAATTGAAATTAATCATTTCATAATCATCCGTGATGAGCGATGAAGGTAAGAACATAAGGCCCAAGGCCATCGCTTATTGCTATTTTAATACTCAAGGCTCAAAAGCCATTAGCGATAGGTGATCCTTCAATGATATAAGGAACATCGCTCATCATGCATTGATATCAAGAGCTCCAACAACTATTCATGACGAGAAAAATCAAATAAATACCACTCATTGCTTGTCACCAATTCATAACATACGCTTTTGAAGTAATCAACGATGAGTGATAAAGAGAGATGGTCGACGAGACTTAAGTGATAAATTTTAAGCACACACTCATAAGTTGTTCTAATGAAGGGCCCCCTCTAGGATGATACGATAGAAAGTACTCAAAGACTCCTAAGTCATAAAATACAAAGGATGTAAAGGACAAAAAGGCTCTTTACTTAACCTTATAAAAATAAGAAATTCAGACCTAGGCAAGGGGGGCCGGTTACCCTATGACCGTGAATGGCATAAGATGTTTTAATGTGATCGACAATAGGTAATAGGAAGTCAATAGTGAAATAGAACCCCCTAGCTGTGAAGAGAAAATAAACTCAAGCTCCACAAGTATTAGCCAAAATGTGATAAGGCTTTGAGATGGAACATAAAAAATTTGTAGGTTCCATCATACCCATTAACATCAAGCGTATAGACCTTCATGCAGAGGTATCATAATTTGCATTGACTCTATCCATACCCAAGCTTGAAGGGTGAACCTTTCTAGATATAGTATGTATGAATTGTATTCTTCTCTCAAACGACACTAGTTTTCCAAGAGTGATAGAGTGAACATCCTTAACCCATTGTTTGTAGAGGGAAAAAAATTGTTTGAGGGGGCTATATAAAACTAAGCAATTCGGTCAAAACTAGGAACATTCACTGACACGTCAGGGGACTTCCTAGCATGAGGCCTTGAGAAATTGATTCTGTTAGAGTACCGAGAAGTCACAACTAACAAGGTGACTTAGTAGTTGCATCTTCTAGAAAAGAGTGTGATCCCTCAATGAGTGATTGAATTCTTCCAAAGGAAGGTATTGGTGGATGTGGAGTCAGAGACAACTTCCATGTCCTAGGTGTTGCAGACTCATTGTTGACAACCTTTACTTTAGGTGTTCCATTTTGAGGACTGTTAGCTATGAAAGAATGCCATGTGACTAATGGTTTTGTTGATGGGGCAGGGAGGCCCTACAATTGAAAAAACCTGGAGTTGCACCTAGTACACAAGAGGGATGTTGAAGTAATTTTATAAGATCTTTCAGTGGTGTCATTATCAACAATTGTAATCTTCCAAGTTATTTTAATAATAAAATATTATATATTATATAATAATAATATAATATAATATATTATATTTTAATGATAAAATATTATATATTATATAATAATAATATAATATAATATATTATATTTTAATGATAAAATATTATATATTATATAATAATAAAATAATATTATATTGTGCCAATAGTGGCATGGTGTTATGGTTAAGTCGTTGTGTTGTTATTCTTTCCATCAAGGTTCAAACCCCATTGGTGTGTAATTATTGAGAATTCAATATTGGAGATGAGGTCCCCCATTTGTGACCTCATGGGTGCTTTGGCTCAAAAAATTATTATTATATTGTACAATATATTATAATACTAATATGTATTAATATATATTAATATTATCATATAATATATATTATATATTAATATTATTATTATTATATTAGTATGATAATTAAAAATTTTATTATATTATATATTAATATGATCATATATTCAGTTTGGACAATTATAAGTAAACAAAAAAGCAATTTTTTTCTCTTTATTCACTATCAACTATTTGTTGAGCATGTAGGTAGAGGACCGAGGAATGAATATCCACTTAAACAGGTATCCATTTTTGCATTTTAAATCAAATTTCATCAATTCCTTCAATTTCATCGGTATTCAACTAAGGTAAGGTGAAAATTCTTGTTTTTGATGATTTTAACTATTTTATATGCTTTTTAACATACATATTAGGTTTTTTTAAAATATTTTAGCAATTAGTTTAAAATTATGTTAATTTTAAAAATTATGATTTTAAATAGGGCTCAAATGGAAGAAATTGATAGAGAAAAACCTCCACCAAACCCTCCTTCAATTCAAGACTTAATTGAAATAAATATGACTAAATTAAAAAACATTACTGAGAGATACTGTAACCACATACATTTGAGTTCAATAACTCCTAATATAGAGGCCATAATCAGTCTTGTTCAAGGAAACACTAGGCATCATACTTCGTTTCAACAGTGGATAGATGTGAAGATGTTGGAATATGGAAACGGTTTGGGCTACGATGAGATTACAAAATTAGAAATATCTAAAGCCAATTTAGTCCAATATTTTGTGAACCCAAAACTAGATAACGTGTTGGTTTATGTAAACCAAAATTTTCCATAAAATGGAGCACACATGAGGGCATAGCAAGAACTTTTAGGATCATTGGTGGATGGTGTTTGATAAGCCACCCTACAAAAATCTCGACGTCTCTCTTTATTTTCTCCAAAAATTATATGCGAAATTTGTTTTAGGAAAATATGTCAACTATTTTGATTTAAAGCATTTTCAAGTAGGTATGGGAATACCCCAAGATAGAATTAGGGCACTACATTAGATGCAAGTTCCCTATGTCCCTCATTGTATTCCTCCCCACCTCCAACACCTCATCCAGACATTGTTGCTGATGTGACCCAACATAGTCTCTTGGCCATACACACTTTGACTAGCCATTTGATTACACAGTCCTCACAATTTTCCCAACTATTTGGTAGTGATACTCCTTGTGCTTCATTTGTTCCTGGTACAACATCATCATCTACAAATTTGTGTGCCTCATCAATGTAGTATGTGCAACCATATATGTCTAGGTCCTATGGGAGATACTACTGAGACTCCCCTAGACACAACCAAGTATGAGGTGCATGATGTGTCACCTGGAGGAGATGAGGCAATAGTGCATACTACATACATGGAGACATATGAGGGAGGAATAGATGCAACATCGTCCATTATTGCAGATGAGGAGCAACAACAACAATCTTTTGTATAGGTAAAAGTTAAATTTATTTCATAGTGTATTTCATTTAAAATTATTATAACAAATTGTACATTACTAATGTATATTTAAGTGGGAATGGATAGTTGATGACTAAGGATCAGATTAGAGAAGTACATCATGGTACTCTTTCGGCCATTGAATTTGGCCTAGACATGGTATAAATTATTGTACATAGAAGACTTTTTTATTGTACACACATCATTTAAATTATGACTAATTAAATACATACTAATTTATATCTTGATTTTATTTTACTTTTGCAGTGTACTCTAGATGTGACTGATGTGACACCTTTTACCGTGATGAGTTCTGTTAGCTCTCAAATACGCAGGTTTGAACCACGAAAGGTTTCCAATCTTTAATAATGTTTTAGGGTAACAGACAAGGTCAAAAGATTTTGGACCTTCTACTCTTCGGGTGCTGCTAGACCTAGGCGGGCATACCTATCTGAATGAATTGGGCAGACTTAACTTTTGATCCTCTTTTCCTACAGCAATTTGTCCACAATGGAAAACGAAGGTAGACAAAATGAAAACAAATTTGGTATAAATTGTATACCGATATTCAAAACTAAACCCTAATATGCTCAGTTAACAGATGTAAAAATATGAGTGAAACCAAAGAATGAAAATGAAAAGACCAGTGCCTTATAGGGTTTGCAGAGTCAAGAGAAATCTGAAACAAATGCTTTGTTCTAGTAGACATTCAAGTTATTTAGAATTTTATTGGTTTATAACTCGTATAAACATGCAAGATTATTATTACTGAGTTCTTCTTAGTGATCCAATTGACATTCTTTAATTACTATGATCAATTCAAAGAATTTAATCTTTACTGGAAAGAAACTATTAATTGACCATATAGATGCAGCAAATGTGCACTGACGAACTGGGTATAAACTTGTTACACCAATTCAAATAACTAGAAAACACCATTTCAGAGACAACTTCAATAATATTTTTTAATGAATACCATAAACAATTGATACTAGAAACAATTGCACCATAATATTAGATTTTCATTGCTATCTCAATGATTTTACATATGCAAAAAAGTCTCAGATCTGTGAAACATTGTGTTCCACTGTGTATCTTCTATCCTCTATCCTATTCTCCTATAACTTATCACCCGTATTTTTTTTTCAAAATGGGTATTTATACATTGAGAATACGAAAGGACACATCCTTTCGAAAATAGGAAATATCAAAATTACAAAACAAAAGATAGAGAATAATTAGGCTCTATTTAGCCACAAGTGAGTCTTAGCGAGGTGATCCAAATAATCCTAGTGCTCATATGTGTCTGCATCTCCAACAACATTCTGGATTGAGATTTCCATCTTGACCATCTCCTCATTTTGCTCGCTCACTTCCTCCAATATTGTATCCTCTGCAAAAGTTGTCTTCATGACTTCATTCAGCATTGACTCACATTCAATTTTCCATCTGGTTGCATCTCTCAATTTTCCTTTATCATCAGAGAATGTAATCATACTTTTCTTGGAAACCTCAACTAATCCTTGTTCATCCCCTTGCAGTTCCTCATAGAAGTTTCGATGGCGATTGATAATATGACTTGCAGCTTCAAGTGCAGTACTGTTAGCATCATCACTTTGGGCTAGTTCATGAAACTTCTCCATGATTCATCCATCCATCCTTATATGCTCTTTCAATGCAATAAGAGTATGAGAGTATTTTCCCCACAACTTATTCAACCAAGATGTCAAATTATCCTGCCTCCTCCTGACAATTGCTGCAATTGCATCGTGCTTTCCCTGAGCATAAGCACTTGATCCTATCCAATGATCTTTTGCCTGAGAGCTTTCTCCTTGAGTGAGCATTTTGGTTGGCCCCATTGAAATACCAACCAAATCCTTCAGTCTATCATTCTCTCTCAACATTCTTTCATTATTTTCCTTGTACATTTCTCTTTCTTTTATCAACATCTGGATCTGTGCTTTATTCAATTTTGCAATATTAATCCCAATCTCTGCAGTAGCCACAAGATCAGCCTCTCCAACTTTTAGGGTCATGACATGGCCAAATTCCTTCTCTATGTCAATTATCACTGACTTCTTGTGAGGCGGGTATAAAGCCCAGATCATCAATGATCCTTCATTAGTATTGTACTTAGATCCTGCATACACCTCTGTAACACTTTCTCTATCAAGCTTATGTGTAACATTGCTATCCCTCAAGAAACTATAAAAAACAAGGGCTGAATTCAAATCAAGTCCAGGAAAGATCATGACTCTAGCACTTTCCAGCATTTTCCTCCCCTTTTCAGGAGTCATATTTTTCATTTCATTATCCACACATTTTCTCAATTGACCTAGTAATTGCTCCTCATTCCCTGAAGTGACATCACCAACATTTTCTCTGATTTCTTTCCCCTTTTGTTTGTACAGGAAAGCCTTGAATTCTAGGGAATTTATAAACTCATCATCAGAGACAAATGATCTATATTCCATATGCCTTGCATCAATATCACCACTTTCAATACTCTGTTCTCTAGTTGGGCAAACATACCGCTGAGTCCTCAACCTAGATACCTTCTCTATTATGCTCTGTGGAACATTATCCTTTGGTGTTTTCTCTTCTCCAGAAGACAATAGCTCTGTTTCCTGCAGCCATTGATTGTACCTTTCAACCACCATTTCAGCTTCATCTTCATCTAGATTTCTGATCATATTATCAAAGGGATAGGGTATATGGTGATACCCTCCAAAATTAATCCTCTCTTTGGCTGAATTGATATACCCTTCTGGGTCAAATCTCTTTCTAGGTGGTCCTCTCTTCATATTATAATGCAGCAAGGATTGAATTGTATCCTTCCTTAGACAACACAGTGAAGTCACCAAAACACAATGTACTAGGCATAAAAGCCTACTTCCCAAAAGAGCTAAAATGCATCACACTGCTGTAATCCATCTGTCTAACAATTTCCAAATATGCAACTCTATTTGGAACTGTCCTTGGAAAAATGAAAGGGGCATCTTCAAATCCATATACTCTAATCACTGTAGCTCCCTCTAAACAATACCAGTCTCCCCAGTTATGATCAATTGGCCCATTGAAGTCCTTTGGCCGCATGAATCTCTTGATCTCATTAGTCAATGAATAATTACAAGGATACTTATACAATATGTACAATGTTTTCACAAAATGTTCCTCAAAATGAATGAAACTAGAATTGGCAAACCTGTTGTCCCAAATAGCAGTCCACAACTGAACAGGCAATGCCTCACCCTCCTTACCAATTTGAGAAATTCTTATTTCAGGAGGCCATACTCCTAACTCTTGTCCAAAATACAACACCAAGTGCATCAACAATGAATAGTGTCTGAGATGAAAAATAGAAGCTCCACCCTTGATGGCCATCAATCTTGACTCAAGCCCCTTAGAAATGTATGAGGCATAGTCAAATGGCCTGGAGTTATGATACTAGATATCTGTTGTGATAATCATTGGCACAATTGACATGAATTCTAGGGCATCCATTCCCAACACCTAACACACTGAGAAATATGTGTACTTCATATAGGGCTCAAACAAATCTACATGATACAGAGGCTCCTCACTATCTTGCAGAGGTTCTGGCTTGTTGCCCTGTTTGACTCTATGAATTGGCAACCTCCAACCCTTATATATTGTATCCATTCTTGAGAATTCCTTCTCCAACTCTTCACAACTGATCTCCTCATTGTAGAACCCTTCCAATTTGAAAACCTCACCTATTGCTTCTTTTGATACATATATCTGTGGCTTTCCAGATGGTTCACATATAGCTTTATATTTTCGATCATAATGATCTGCAAGCAATTTCACTAGTTCTGCATTCACAAACACATTAGGGCACACCAATTTCCCTACATTCAGCTTCCATGGGTTATAAACAGGTTCAAAGCGGTTTCTTCTGTGATAATGGAAATTGAATAGCTCATACCCTCTTTTGGCAGTCCAGACATCACCTATGAAATTGCATTGATCATCTAACTTATCAACTTCTGCCCTAAGTTGTGCGAACCTTCTGGCTTTAGGCCCTTAACTAGGTAGCTGATCAATAAGGTCTTGGTTCAACCTCTGTTCAGTGCCCTCATGCTCTGTATCAACCTTTTGTTTCTTTCCTTTTGACTAACTACTCTCACTAGGATTTCTACCCTTAGCCCTTCCAGAACCAGAAGACTCCATTCTTAAGCTTACAAAATCAAAAATGTGAAAAGCTGAGAAACAATTACTTACAGTATTCTACTCGAGATACTTAGACTGAAAAATGTCCTGGTTCTCTGTTCACCTTGCCAATTCTTCTACAATCAATTCGGTACTAAAGAATTGATTAAATCTTCACTGTTATATCCCGTCGTGCCATTAATGAAGCACGAATGAAGGCTCATTTGAAACCTGCACTGTCGCATCAAATGTCCTATCGGTGAGATATTTTCAAATCTGGGGCGAAGTCCTTTTGCAACGTTTACTAAACCTTTCACAAAGACATTATGTAGTCATACCGACACTTGGAATCAAAATGATGACTATCGCTTCTGTCTCTCATGTCGCTGTGACAATTTCAAGTCGGGGAGATGTTACATAGACTTCATTGAGTCCGACCGATGTGCATTCTTCAATGTATTCCCTAGTTGCTGGGACATAATCACCCTTTCGCTGATGAAAATAATCTTACTGATGAAATAAATTGCATCGGAAAGACTCTAAAAACTCATAAAGACTCATACCGACACCAAATGTTTTGCCAAACCCTTACCTCTGGAATACTCCATTTGGCAAGACTCACCCCAAAATACTCTGTCGGTATAAATTTCAAACCTCGGTGAAGCTCATACCGAAGAAATTTTCTCCTGGGGATACATATCCCTATCGGCATAACTTTTGAATCGGCAAGACTCCATAGCTTCTCTCCGATAGCCCTTTGATCCCCTGGTATTTGGTTCGGCAAGACAATAGCCACTTCACCAAGACCTTCCCCGAAGAACATATGGTGCAGAAGCACCCAAGGCCTTCAAGGAGTTCTTCAAAGGTCAGAAGTTTGCAAGGGTCTGGAGGACCTATCCAGCATATCAAAACATCAACTATGACTTTTTAAAGCCTATAATGGCATTTGGAAAGGATGAATGTGTTAAGAGAGTCAACTGTCCTAAGGGTCCTGATAAGGACCCTAGGAGCAAAATGCTATGTAATTGGGATTATCATGTTATAGGGCTTTAATTAGTAATCTAATGCTTTAATTAGGTCAAATAAAGTTGGATATTGAAGATCCAATAGTTTTTAGGTGGTAGATTTTAATAAATTTCAAGATTGGAATTTCAAATTTTTGAATTTCAATTTGGGCGGGTAAATGAGTTTTGTGAGGTTTAATCATTTTTATGTAACCTAATCAATGAAAATTGGTTGGATCAGTTTGGGAATGGTTCTATAACCCCAAAATGATCATTTGTACAGAGGTTGGGCATTTGGAGAAGTGACTGTATGGACTGTTACAAGAAATAGTGAAAAAAACACAGTTTTCTTGCATTTTCTTGAGTCTTTTTGATGATCTATTGATTCCTTTTGAATTTATAATCAATTGGATGGTTTAAGAACCTGAATTTACTTCCAATTAACCTTTTGAATAATCTGATAGATGTTAAGAATTAGTTTTTGTAACATATTGCTGACTGTCCTCAGGAATAACACAAAATTTTCACTAGTTTTGGTGATTTTGATGGATGATTGATCCATTTCAAGGTAGAATGATGCTGTGACCTATGAAATGGATCATTCCTAACATGTAACATACATATTTAACAAAATAACATGCAGGGAAGAAGAATATTGAGGTGTACACCAAGGTTTCACAATGCAAAGTGCTTGAAGTTGGAGGCTAGGGTATAGCAGCAGAAGATCTGCCTTAATGAGGGGCATGTTTTTGAGTTGGGATAGACTAAATATGTTGTACTAATGGTTTAGAGTCAATGAGAAAGTTCTGGAAGTGATTGGAAGGTTAGTTTTCAAGAAGCCCTTATTTTTGCATTAGAAAAGGAGGTTTTTTGAGTTGGGAGTGTTTTTGGCCATACAAGTGAAAACCAATTGTGGATTCTATGGTTTTGAGCCATTTAATTTGCTTCCCCAAGGTTTCAAGACGATTGGTTAAGTTTAAAGGGTACTTCCTTTGTTAAATTGACCTATTTTCCTTGTTTTTCCCATGGTGATGTATTGGAAGTCTAAACTGGTCCAAAGGAGTTATATCTGATATTGAAGTATGTTATGTAAGTCCTTAATGGGTGTCTAAATCCATTATTTATTTGGAAATTATTTTGGAAAAGTTGGGTGAAAAGTCCTGTGAAGCTGTTTGGCTATGTTGGTGGAAAGAGTGTATCTAACAAGTGGATTTGTGAAGTTCTTTTGATTTGCTTTGGAATTTGGGTTGATCATCTGTTATTTTTCATTTCAAGTTGATTTCAAATGGTTTGGAACCATAATGGAGTTTTTTAATTCACAAGTGAACCTTTGAGCCTTGTCTCCGTTAGGGTGCCTGGGAGATAGCTTGAGATTGCAACCTTGTAAATCTTGAAATCATTGTGTGTTTCCAAAAGTCCCCAGCCCTCTGCATCAACATAATTCTTATTGAGACATTTTCTTGCAAGCCAATCGGTAAGACGAAAGGATTTCATTATGACTTCATGTCGATACCAATCAGTTTGGCCGAAATAACCCCTCTATGTACTATTCGGTATGACATATTGTATTCGCCGTGACATTACATCGATGCCCCAACTTATGCCGATATATTTTTTCTATATGCTGGTCGGAAAGAAAAAATACTTCGCTATGACTTTATTCCGACAATAATTCTTTTGCTGATATGAATCTTCTTAGTCGCTAAAAGAAAAGAAGTGTCCTGCCGATGATCTACAACAAGTATATATTAGTGAAAAATACATATGTCAAGGAGACTTTCACTATGTCTTTCCGAAATAGGCAATACAATGAAATGTGAAGGACTTGATGGATTCAATTAGATATTTTGACAAAAAACAAACAAGACACCATGAGAAGGGAGCTCTATGCTTATGATGAGGACTCATTTTTTGAAACTTATGAATGCAATAGATTGTAAATTTTTTAAAATTTTATAGTTCTAATAGTGGCTCTGACTGGGGATGAATGATTGTGAGATCATTGCAAGGATCTAGATTTCTAGTTGAGCAGACCAAACTCAAAGTGATGGATTAGGTGAACAAGACAGCATGAATGAGAATGCAAGTGACCCTACACTACTGTAGATGGAATAAAAAAGATTGAAAAAAAAGGAAAAGATAGGATTGTCCAAGTACTTTCAAGTCTTGTTCCTTCTACATCCTAGACTACCGTGCATGGAAAATAATTTTAAAGAGGACCATCAAGATTTGTCCATGCACTAGCAACCCTTAATCCTCTGTGTTACTTCAAGAGAAAAATTGTTTCAGAAATTGCCCATGTACAGGAAATTCCTGATTCTCACCAGCCATATTTTTTAGGTAGTATGAGTCTTCACCTTTCTTTCCAACCACAACAAAAGGTCCCAGCCACAAAGATTCAAATTTACCATGCTTTCCCTTCTCTTGGTACCTTGCGTTCCACATCAATACCAAATCACCTTCTCCAAATTTCCTATCCTTTGCCTTTTTGTCAAATAAATATTTCATCTGTGTCTGCAACTTTATGTTTTGATTTTGAGCCACTCTCTTTGTTTCATCCAGTTTAGCTAGCTATTCCATTCTTTCCTCCATGGGTTCAGGAATATCCAAATCTTCTTGAAGGATGAACCTGTAGATTGGTAACAAATTCTGCAATGGCATCCTAGCCTATGTTCCATACACTAATTCAAATGGAGACTTCCCAATTGCCTTTTTTATTGTAATCCTATGAGCCCAAATAGCCAATCTTAACTTCGAATCCCAGGCTTTCTTATTGTTACCTAACATTCTCCTTATAATCTTCAGGAGACTCTTATTACTAGATTCTGCTTGTCCATTAGCCTGTGGATGATAAGGGGCTGCATAAGAAATAGTAATACCATTTGAACTACAAAAATTCCTGAATTCATCTAATCTAAAACACATCCCGTTGTCAGTAATCAACCTCAATGACGCACCAAATCTAGTAATGATATTATCCATCAAAAATTGTGTTACCACCTTACTTGTGGCTTGTTTTGTTGGGATCGCCTCTACCCACTTGGTAAAATAATCAGTGGCCACTAATATCCACCTATGTCCACCACTTGATTTTTCTTGTATTTCTCCAATAAATTCAATTCCCCATTGACGAAAAGGGGCATCAGCCTGCAAGGGTCGAAGTGGCAAAGCTCCCTAATATTTTAGCTTTCTAGAGAACTTCTGGCAGGCTTCACATTTTCTCACATATGCAAAAGAGTCATTAAAAATCTTAGGCCAATAATAGCCTACCCTGAGAATTTTATGCACTATTGTCTTTGCTGAGTAATGTCCTCCACACACTCCTTCATGCATTTCATTTAAGACATATTTGGCTTGAAATTCATCCAGACATAACAATAGTATACCATCCCTATTCTTCCAAAATAAATCTCCATCCATAAAAACATACTTGGAAGCCTGCAACTTCAATGTTCTTTTCTGGTTGTCATTCATTCCCTCTGGACACTTCATGTATTTCAAATAATACATGATATCAATATACCATTGAGTGTGCTCAATGCTTGCAATTACATTTTCTTCTTCTACATTGCAAATTTGGTTTGCTTCAATATTTGCCTCTGCCATTAATTTAGCCAAACCCTGACCTCTGACCAGTTTAGTAATTTGTATCTCCATGTCAAATTCTTGGATTTTATTGATCCACCTACATCTTTTACCTGTTACTTCAGACTGTGTCAGAATATCCTTGATAGCTACATGAGGAACATAAGCAACTACCTTTGCTCCCACAAGATATGGCCTGAAAGCTTTTACAGCCTTCACCAGTGCAAATGCTTGCTTCTCCATTATATCATACTTTAATTCAGACCCCTGTAATGACTTACTAAAGAAAGATACTGGCTGCTCATGACCTTCTTCATTCTTCTGTAGCATAACGGCAGCAACAATGTGCATTGAGGCAAATGAAAAAATCTGAAAAGGTTTTGTAAAGTTTAGAGATTTAAGAACACGAGCCTCCTTGATGGCTCATTTAATGGATACAAAAGCTTCCAAAGCTTCTGCAGTCCACTCTATCTTTTGTCCTTTATTCAACATTTTTGATATAGGCTTAATAATCTCAGCAAAGTTAGAAAAAAATCTTCTAACAAAATTAACCTGTCCAAAAAATGACTGTATTGCTTTAACAGTTTTAGGGATAGGGATTTTATCAATAGCCTCCACCCTTTCTGGGTCTATCCTAATCCCTTCCTTTGAAATGATATGCCCCAAAAGCTTACCCTCCATGACAGCAAAATGGAATTTCTTAGGGTTCAAGCTAATACCATATTCAATAGCTTTTATAAATACCTTTTCAAGATGATAAACATGATCCTCAGACTTCTTTGAGTAAGCAGTGAGATCATCCTGATACACCACCATGAGAATATTGATCAAATCAGCAAACGCCACATCCATGGCTCTTTGAAAAGTCGCCCCTGCATTAGTGAGACCAAATGGCATTCTCAAGTAAACATACATTCCCCAAGGAGTTGTGAATGTTGTTTTGTATTGCTCAGATTCTTTAACCTTAACCTGATTATACCCTGAGAATCCATCCATCATAGACAACAATTCGCAACCTGTCACCTTATGCAATATGGCCTCCATGTTTGGCAAAGGATAATTGTCTTTGAGGGATGGCATGTTTAGATTTCTAAAATCTACACATAATCTGATGTCTCCATTTTTCTTTCTCACAGGGACCAGATTTGAAACCCATGTTGAATGTCTGATTAGCTTAATGATTCCACCATCTCTGAGCTTTGCCAATTCCTCTTGCATTTTAGGTTCCAAAGTTGGATTTATAGGTCTCTGCTTTTTTCTAAATGGTTTAGCATTTGGCTTCAATGGTATCTCATGCTGAAATAAATCCTCCCTATACGCTTTTAAATCCTCATAAGACCAAGAAAAAACAATTTTCTCAATAATTCAATCAACATTCTTCTAATTGTAGGATTTATCCTTTTCCCTATGTATACCCTTTTTGGTGCCATATCAGTCCCCAAATAAATTTCTTCAATATCTTCTCTTTTGACTGGTGTCTGCTTCATAAGAGACCGATCACCTCCATCATACACCCTCTCAAGTGCCACTAACCCTTTAGGAAGTTTATTTGTTTTAAGCTGCAAAATCTCCTTCCCAAATACTGTCTCTTTTCCATTGACTTCAACAAAGGCATTGAAGTTGATCTCTTGGGCTTCATACTGATCAACACATTGCAAAATTTTTAAAAGGTCAGTATCATCATTAAAAACCTGCCAATTATATATGTTATCAGGCACAACAGGCCTTGTCTTGAATTCAATTTGTGACACTCCAGCCAATGTAATATCATCTCTTTTCAATGCTACATTTGCAAGAAAATCAACTATTATGTTTTTTGATCTATCCACCCACTCAATTGAGAAGGCATCAAACAGCTCAATTGTATCCCATACAACATTTCTGTATTGCTTTAGTCTTTTATGTTTTGCTACATACTTTGACTTAATTTGTGAGACAAATAACTCTAAATCCCCTAGAACAACCAACAATTTGATTTTATGTTTCACAGCTATATTTAATCCTATTAATAAAGCTTCATATTCTGCCACATTGTTTGTACACTCGAATGCTAACAAGAATGAATACTTAAAAGTAATACCTTCTAGTGAAACAGAAACTATCCCTGCTCCATTACCTTCTTGGTTGCAGGCTCCATCAAAGTACATCTTCCACACACCGTTGCAGTTTTGTGCAACATGCTTCTCAATTGGATCACTATTGATCAACTGTGGCTAGGCTGGTTCTATATTGAAACTCCCAAGATCAACATCACAAAAACAATTTATTTGATCTTGTGGCACACAGTCAATAAGCTGATTCATCCTTGGCTCCTTGTACAATTTCACCTCTTGGCCATTTACCGGAATGGTTGCATAAGATAGATCAAACTAAACATTTCCACCAATTGCTGCCATCCACTGTCTTGATAAAAGCATACCAAACTGAGGAGGGGTGTCAATTACTATTATATCAATATTGTAAGCCACTTGAGGATAAGCAGCTATCTTAAATTCAACATCCTTCATTATACCCACCACAGGAACGGGTCTATTATCCATTGCATAACATTTTCCTTCATGTGTATCCACCCACATGCCTAGTTGTTTCATCACTCCCACTGGCATAATATTCATGGCAGCACTAGAATCTATCATGCGATTCCTCAATAATTTATTATTTATGAGTAATGTAGTGAAGAAAGGATCAACTTGTGGAGGACTTGTCAACACATTACTCAAGCAGATTTCTAGGATGTTTACTTTATCCTACTTATTTTTAGCAGCCATCTTATTTTCAGAATTTACATGTTTATCATTTTCATTTGTTATCAATTGCACTGCACTGTCTCTATATTCCTTAATCTTCATCATCTCAAGAACTAGAACAGACATCTTTACTTGAGACAAAGCCTGAGTGAAATCAAAAGAGGACCCTTCTACCTTAATCATTTTCTTTTGTTCTGATGTTTCTCCTTTGTTCTCTTCTCTTTCTTTTTTACCCGGCTGATCAGTCTTTTGAATTTCTTTGCGTAAGTCTTTCACTGCATCCTTTTGGATAGGCTTTTGTTTACTTTCTTCATGTTGTTTATTTTTAGTTTTCTTTGAAACTCCTTGTGCAACCTTTTGATCTTTCATAAAAATTCCTCTGGGGACACCCTCTTTCTCATTTACTATCTTGTTTCTTAGCCAGTACTTACTCTTTGCTTCTTCTACTACAGCAACAGTCAATATTTCTATCTCTTCCTTAGTAAGTCTCCTCACATTACTTTGAACGGGCACCTCAACAGGTTGTGGTTCTGCATAATTATCCTCAGAATCAGAAAAGACATGCTGCTCAACCATATGGACATTGTACCTTTGTTTTGAAACATCATATTCATAACCTCCCTCTTCTGAAGATGAGTATCTCTCCTCAACATGGTGAAAAGCATTCAAAGTTAAGTAGATCCTGTGATCTTCTCCACCATCTCCCATTAACACTCCTTCTTCTTGCATCCTCTGGGCTACAACACAATACTCAGGGGAATGTGGCTTATCACAAGCCTCACAAAAAAATTGTTGTTCACAATATATGTTCCCTTCTTTCTCAATGGATCAGGAGTCTCCTTGTTCCTAGGCCTATCTATCATAGGTTTTCCATCTTTCCAATTTGTGTTATAAGGCATGTCATGCAATCTAGGCGTTTCATTCCTATATATGTTCTCTTGCTTATATTGATAATTATTATTTTGTTGAGGAGCTCTAGGATTGTCTCTCTTATTCATTATCCCAACAGCCTTTCTATTGTTCTCAATTGTTAATGCTATCTTTTGTGCTTCAACTAAGTCCCTTGGGAACCTATTTCTCAGTTCATACCCTTTTTTAGGGTCGAATGCATTCAGGTAAACACTTAATGCCACAGAGTCTGGTAACTTTGATCTGGGAGGTATTCTATTTTGCAATTTATTAAATCTTCTATTGAAATCTGTAGACACCTAAAAATGGTTTGGAGAATCCAATTATTCAAATACGCCTTATTTGATTAATTAATATTAAATTCCTCTACTTAGTAAATAAATATAAATATTTATTTATATTAAGTTCATTTATCAATTCTCCTATTTTTCTCTCCTAATTAAATAAACAAAATTAAAAACTTTGTTTTATTTAATTATTATCAATTTTATCACATTATTTCTCTCTTAATTAAATAAACAAAATTAAAAACTTTGTTTTATTTAATTATTATCATTATTTCTTCTATCTTAAAATTGAATACACAATTTAAATAATTTGTGTTATTTAATTTCACATTTCCTCTTAATTAAATAAAGATTGTCAAAAATCTTTTATTTAATTATCACTCTCCTTTAATTTAATAAAACCAAACCCTATAGTTTGATTTATTAAATTATTTATTCCTCATTTTTGCTAAATTTAAATAAATTTAAATTATTTAAATTTATTGCATAAAGTTTGCACTATTCCCTCACCAATAAATATTTATTTCTCACCAATCAAATTAATGGCACTACCATTCACGGGAAAGCTTCAGGGAAAATCTGCAGGAAGATCTTTCAACAACCTTCCACCCACCTTCCCTCTTATCTTGCCTGGTGTTTTCATGGGGAGAAACCATTCTCCATGATCAGCTCCTTCTTCTCATCCCATGCCTTTGGATTCTCCAGAAGAAATCACAGCCCCTCATCCCGGTTTCCTGTACAATTGTGCTACCGTGAATGCTATAAATACAGCTCTTGGGCTGCAAGAAAAGGATCCCAACGAATGTAATCTTACTCTGCAGGTTTCCAAAGCACTCAAGCATCCAATTCATCCAACAATCATCCAGCAACCATCCAGCATCCATCCAGCTTCAGCATTTGCAGCCATGGCTGCCATTAGCATAGAGTTTGCATATTTAGATTAAAATAGAGTAGCATAATCTCATTTCTCATTCTCTAAGTGTCACTTAATAGTTTAATTAGCTTAAGAATCTGAGAGCTAAGTAAATTAGAGAAGTCTTTAGAGTTAGAGAGCAATAAGATAGCATTTTGAAGCTTTTTAGTTTAATTTAGTTTAAATTCATTGAGTTTTAGATACAATTATCTTATTTAGAAGCGTAGATGCATAGTTTAGCTTGTTTCCCCCATTCTACAGCTTACAAAATGCTGCCCACCGTGGGGCAATACCTTGTATTTTGCTAATTTTTGAAAATCTTGTCGTACAGGAATCGGCGTAAAAGTTTTCAAGGGATCAAGAGTTTTTACAGTGCGCCAGGATTCTATTTTAGCGCGCCAGGTTCTTGTTCCAGTGCGCCCGGTAACTGTTCCAGCACGCCGGGTTTCTGTTCCAGCGCGCCCGCTCACTGTTCTAGTGCGCCTGGTTTCTGTTCTAGCGCGCCACTTCTTTTCATTTAAAGTCATTTCTTTCATCTGGATCCGACGCGTCTGTGGCCAGATTTCATTTATTTATTTCTGTTTGGTTAAAATTTACCAATCCTAGGATAGAAATGGATAAAATTTACTAATCATAGGATAGAAATGGATTAAAAATGTACCAATCCTAGGATAGAAACATCACACTTCTTTTGAGGTTTTAAAAATTGAACATCTTGCTTGTCATGGAGCAATATCTCCATTAGAAGTAAATCATTTGTCTTTTGGGCTTAAAAAGAACAAAATCTTGCTGTGTTTGGGTGACAGGTTTATGCTCTCCCCTTAACTGGGTGCATCAGAATACCAGACTCACCATTTACTTTATGCAATTTTATGCTTTTGTTAAAACCTTTAGACAGGCCTGCCGTAGTGGGAAAAAGTACTCACCCTACGGGAACGACCTGAGTGGGGACAACCAAAAGCCATGGTATTCCAACCCACTTTAAAATTTATGTGAATTTGGGGAAACCCTCTTTCAACGGAAGTGCGCAGGATAACCATCCCCAAAATCTTTGTTTTAAAGATTGGGAGGTCTCTCGAGGGAGTTTATCCATTTGCCGCTCCGAACGGAAACCCTATCTAAGAACTTAGAACTAGAAGCACGCTTGTCAGTTTTCGAACATTGTAATACTCGGCGGTGCAGGGGCGGGGAAGAATCTACGCTCAAGCACTCACCATATAATTGCCAAGGACTGTTTGCTCAAGGGATCCGGTATCCACTTCCGTCACTCTGAGTACGCACCTGGAAAAGACAAAAACACGGGCGCCCTCTAGGGGGTGACATGGTTGTGTGAGTCGACGCAATTCCAAGCTGTGGGCCGTTCGAGTATATAACGATGACCTTTTGTCTCTAGGAGTGAGTCTGTTTGGATTGTCTTATCTTGTTATCAAACCAGTAAAAATCAAGAAGAATCATTGATTCTTGAGAACATACACTACTTGTTTAGATTCTAGGATTTTAAATACAACCACTCTATTCTTGATTGATGTGTTTTCTATCATTAAACTCAGATAAGATCATCACAAAAATCCTAAAAAAATCGAAACACTTGTGGATTTCTCATGATTCAAGATTGGGTATCCACCAAGTTTGTCAAGAAATCTCTTGCCAAACGAATCCGAAAACCAAAGAGGACACTTGCCTACAAACAACTCCTAAGAAAACAAAGGTTTCTATATCAAAGCAGGAAAGTTCTACTCCAACATCGAACTTTTATTCATAGGTATCACGATTTCTCTAGAGGTTATACAGACGACTACACCGTAGCTCCCTTAGACTCACAAGCATACTTTCAAAGAAGAGCTCTTAGGCAACATCACAATCATAGTCAGAGAATTCATCCTGAATACATCCCACAACCGGCCATCCAATATGATACCAGACCAAGTGAGTTTCATAGAATAAGATAGTTTTTTTCTGTCTTAAACCCCTTTAGGTCATAGTTTTAGTGCATCCGGTTTCTGTTTCAGCGTGCTTGGTATCTATTTTAGCGCTCCCGGAATCTGTTTCGGCACGCCCGGTTTCTGTCTCAGCGCTTTGTATCTCTATTTTAGTGCACCTAGATTCTTTTTTAGCACGCCCGATATCTATTTTAGCGCTCCTGGTCTCTGTTTTAGCACGCCTGGTCTCTGTTTTAGCGTGCCTGATTTCTGTTTCAGCGCGCCTAGTCTCTATTTTAGCGCACCCAGTATCTGTTTTAGCGTGCCATAAAACCCGAAAAATAGAGAGTTAATAGGGCATTTTGTCAGCTTGCCCATATCAAATACAAGGTTTCTATCAGTTCAAAACAATTTTTTTTATAGTCCAGAACACAATAGTCATACAAAAAGAAAAGCTTTACCCCTATACCTAGATCTTGCAGCATCTTGCATAGTGTCGTTATCACCAAAATCTGAGATTTTCTGTCAAAATTTCCCTATCAAGGATTCTATCATCCTTTCATCACGAAACTAGAAAAAACAAAATCAGATTTTAAATCAACAACCTTGACACTTATCCAATCAAATCCAAGATCAAAGTCTAGGGTAAACCTTTTAACGTTTGTATGCCTATCTTCACACGAGCAGCATATCAAAAACAACAAGAACAAGAAAACGAAAAAATAGCAGCCATGACTGAAGAAAACCCTTGGGGACGATATAGCAACACTGATCCTCTTATTAACTCACATGAGAAGGAAATAACTGCAGAAGAAATCGAGAAAGTGCAACAAGACCCTCATTTCCATAAATTTATGGAAAAGATGCTAGAGCAAGACATGGAAAAGTATCTTCTCTTATTAGCTGACAAAGGTGCTAAGCTTCCTAAAGACTTTGATGTCAATCAACTCAAGGAAGCAACCACACCTAACTCAACTAATATAGAGAATCCAAATCAAATAGATGCTTTGACAAGACAAATCCAACAGTTACAATTACAATTCCAGAATATCCAACAAGGGCCAACAAAGAGGTATCTATTACAAGACATTTTCCCTTATCCATTTGACTCAAGCATCAACATGATACAATTTCTAAGGTATTGTGAGTACCCAACATACAACAAATACAATGGGAGAACTGATCCGTTTGACCACGTACGAGAATTTCGAGCTATGAGCATAGAGTTCGCACACGAGGACTCTTACTTACTACGGTTATTCCCAAGAAGCCTAGGAAACACTTGCATGGAGTGGTTTTCTAAATTAGAACCTGGAATTCAATCCTTTGAGGAACTAATCAATAAGTTCATAACACACTTCTCATTCAACATCCAACATGGGGTAACCTTAAAAGAACTTTACAACACCAAACAAGCAAAGGGCGAAAAGTTTCTCTCTTTTCTCCAACGATGGAGAAGGCTATTTGCTAAATACCCTAGATCTATTCCTGAGGAGGAGAAGATAGAGATGTTCATTGATAACTTAGTAGATGACATGAACTATAGATTGGACTTACAATGTCCATCCACATTTGAACAAGTTATCGAAAAAGGGCTTAAAATCGAAGAGGCTCTAATCAAAAGAGGAACAATCAAACATTTCACTGAAGGTTCAAACAATAACCATTCCTCTAACAGCAACAACGAAAAGCCAAGATTTTGGCAAAAGAACAAGAATATTGATACCATGATCGATGCACATACATCTAAACCAGTATTCACCTTGACACCAACTACTACAAACAAACAAAACAATGGTTTTAATATCAAACAAAGTAGTGATCAAGGAAATAATCAAAACAGTGGAGAAATGAAAACCCAATCATTCCAACGACCCTCCAATAAACGAAAATTCACACCATTAGGACAATCGTTGGAATCAGTCCTCAAAGAACTTTTAAACAAAAAACTCATTCAAGTGCAAGAAGCTAGAAATTGGGACCCTCAAGTCAAACCATCATGGTGGAATGACTTACATTACTGTCACTATCATCAAAATAAAGGTCACATGACTGAAAATTGTTGGCAATTAAAACATGTGATACAAGACCTCATAGATCAAAAGAAAGTATTTGTAGAGGGCCCTCAAACAAACAAGGATCATACAACATTCAAAAATCCTCTACCCAATTATCAAAAGGGAGAATCTTCTTCCACAAACACCAAAGGTAAAAACGTTGGTTATGTTTATGACGCAACAATCCTTTGTCTTTCTGCTGCCAAAGAGGATGAAGAGTTATGCAATCAAATCAACCAGAAAAATGACATTACACCTACCAAATTGGTACAACATATGGACAAATCCGAAAACCAAATCAATGTAGTCACACTCAAAGGGAAACAAGAGTACCAACCGGTTAATGCCACAACAAGGGCACAATCCAAAGTTATATTGAAAGGAGCATCAATATCATCCCCATCAGTGGATCCCCCCTCCAATCAATATAATCTCATCGATCAATTACAGAAAATACCAGCACAAATATCAATCTTGGAACTTTTGAAGATTTCCCCATCACACAAAGAGGTTCTTGAACAAGCTCTCGTATCAACTACAGTACCTAACAATCTAGATGTGTGTCAATTCCAAGCTATGGTGGGACATCTATCTGCACCTCATTGCCTTTCTTTTTCCGAACATGATGATGTATCACTCACCCATCCACATAATTCCGCCCTTCACATTGAAGTCCTTATCCATAAACATCGTGTAAAACGTGTCCTGATAGATGGAGGGGCCGGTTTAAATTTTTGTACCTTAAAGTTGATTCGTGCACTAGGATACTCAAATGAAGCCATTGATACCAGAAGAAAAATCACAATCAAAGCATATGATGAAGAAGAAAGGTCCTCTACAGGATTGATCATATTACCCATTCAAGTTGGGCCTATTGTCCAAAAAGTGGTTTTCCAAGTCTTAGATAGGGAACTGACATACAACATACTGTTGGGACGCCTTTGGATCCATGATATGCAAGCAGTACCATCTACCTATCATCAATGCCTAAAATTTCTCGTCAATGGACAGGAGGTAACAATCACAGCAGACTACAATGACACCCAAGCTTGTCATACATTGAAGACATCTCAGGATACATTCATACCTAACAATAGAGAAGTTGGCACATTAGATAGTGAGCAACAGCAAAGCTTCATTTCAAAGTGGCTTCCAAAACAACAAAGATCACAAGAGATAAGGGTGGCACAATCTAACCCTTCAAATGTTGAAGAACAATTGGCTCCACTCTCACATCAATTCACCAAAGAAGTACAGATAAGTGACAAAGGAATAAGTGAATATGGTGTTGGACACTCATTCCATCTATCACAAATGTTACCCTCCTTACAAACACATGGACAACCATCCACAAACACCCACACTTCACAACAATCTACAACAACATTAGATGGCAGATTTGTAAAAGCTGGGAGCTTAGATGAAGAATCAGAAGATAAGGCCATACTAAATTGGCTTTATAAGGATGAGGAAGCCC
>VDFB02261722.1:0-38167 GCA_007258455.2 Sequoia sempervirens | reverse complement strand
TGGAATGTTTGAATGGTTTGATGTTAATGTTTGAGTTGATTCATACTAATGTGATACCTAAGAGGGACTTATAATAAGATGAAGGTGTCAATAAAAATGCATTATTGTTTGAGTATTTTGAAAGTCTAGAATCCCAGATGATTTTGACAAAGTAAATTTGTATGATGTTTTCATGTGTGATACCCAAAATTATTTTGATAAAAACAACTCTAAATATGAATTTTATTCTTTTTCTTATTTTCAAATGAACCAAGGGACACATACTTTGCACATTCAATTTTTAAAATCAGATTTAACATGATTTTTTACCACATAGAATTCTTGATTATGAATTGTTTAGGACTAAGATATCTACAACCAAGCAGGTTGTTTTCCAAAAAAGATTGATGTGACAACTCATTGCATGTTTATCTTTTTACTATTACTATGATTGGTTAAAATATTGAAATTGTGAAGTATTTGTGAAAATATTTGTACTTTGTTTATCTATATCATTGAGAAAATAATGAATGAGTGTTAATTTTATTTTATCTTTATAATGAGATGAATATGAGGAATGAATGTTGATTGAATTTGATATTATAATTATGAAATGTATAATGTAAATGATTTTTTTGATGAACAACTGACTACAGTTGACAATTTGTTAAGTTGAAGGAAGATACAAGATCAAGCCTCTCAAAGAGTGGAGGAATTATCACTCAAGAGGACATGGTCAGGTCCCTTTAATGAAGCCTAACTAAGCTTTCAAACACTCACTTATAGAATGGTTAAGTCGAGTCATAGTTTCTAGAAATGGGTGAGTCACCTTTAGTCATGTTTGTGTTTGAATTAGAAAGGATCATGATTTTTGTTGAGAGAGTTCTTGGTTTGAGATAAGTGCTTGTTGTATATGATTTCTTCCTTGTGTGACTATATTTAATTGATGAGATATACATTCATGAAATTTTTATATATGTATAATGTACATGTCAATGATAAGCCATACACATGAGTAAATACGTACATGAGTATAGGTAGGTAGACATACCTACACATGATCATAGATGTATTGAATGGAAATGTAGACATATATATATATATATATATATATATATATATATATATATATATATATATATATACGCATTACATACATATATGTTTGTTGATTAGTTAGAAAATATATGTGATTGATTACATAAGTAAAAGTATATATCTGACACATGCATATATACACATATTGATATGCATCAATATTTTGACGTAATCAAATGTTCATACAAGTACATAAATATATGTATATGTGTATATAGATATATATATACAATAATGTTTATAAAAGATAGCATGGATATATGCATCCAAATATTGAATGGTTTATTAATGAACTTGCTTGTTAAATAATTATATACATATACATAAAGCATTTTATGCAATAATTAAATATGTATATACATATATATATATATACAATGTATACAAACATTCATACATACATACATACATATACATATACATATACATATACATATACATATACATACATACATACATACATATATATATGTATGTATATGTATATATATGTATATGTATATTTATATGTATATGTATATGTATGTATGTATGTATGTATGTATACATTGTATGCTTGATATAAAGAATACATGGTGTTACATATTATAACTCATTAATAACATATAAATTACATGTATAAACTTTGTATATAGTGTATTGATAGTAATATTATGTGCCCAACATATGTATAATGAGTTAAACATAATAGTAAAAGCCACATGTAATTCTAATTCCATCAGAAAGCATTCTAACATGCTCCATGAAGTAATGATAGTGCTATAAGTGCTTGGTTAAAAATAACCCAATGTTATGTGCTGGTTATTTAAGCAAGACAACGTCAAACTTACCTAAAACATAGAAAATAAACATTGAATTAGTATTTTAAATGTAGCAAACCAAAAGAATAGGGAAAATGGTGCAAATCAAATGGAAGTCTTGAACTTGCAATGAATTCAAGCATATGAAACAATATGAAAATATGAATTGGTCAATTTTGCAGTTGGTGAAATAAGTTGACTTGTAGGCAACCATTACCTTGTATTTCTTTCCTTATTTCTTTCTTTCTTGAGGAATGAGGAGAATAATTCTCATGGATGTGTATGTGCTTGAAGAACATCAATTTATGCTTCCACCTTCTTTGTTTAAGTTGTTGAGGCAAGCTAAGGAGTTGAGAAGTATCATTTTGAGTAGCTTCTTTGTAGGAAACAAGGACTCATATTTTTCTATAAATAGAGGAGAGGATTTCCTCATTTAGAATGCACATTCACCTACATTATGCTAATTTTATCTAAAGATATTCTTGTTTACTAAGATGAGAGATGTTGTGAGGCACATAGAGTGAGAGTTATTGTGAAGAAATTCTATGAAGAGGATTTGAGAAGTGGAAAGAGTTGCAAAGCTTATTCTTAGAGTGGATTTAGCTAAGGAACTACTTGTTCATTTGGATTATAGCATATATTAGGCATGTGATTCTACTACTTTTGTGTTTAATCTATTTTTGAAAAGATTGAATGTCTTTGATTGTATTTTTTGGAGAAATGCATTATATTGCTAGAATAGAAAAAGGCTAGAGAAAGGAAAATAATCTTGTTGTTATGATTTCCTTATAAATGTTTCTACATACTTCATATTAATGAGTAAAAGTGATCAATAGTATTATGTACTAGGATATGACGAAGCTTAAATAAATTATAAGGTTATTTATTTCAAAGTAATTGTTTAATCTTAGAAAAATCATAGGTTAGTCCTAGGATTAGATTATCTAAAAAAGGGGATAGCTTATGTATGTGAATACTTAGTAGATATACCATTGTGATTGGAAGAGGGAATGGGTTGTTTCTGAGGTTAAAGATTACCTAATGAAGGGAATTACCTATGCATACTATTTATATGGTTTTGAATCTAATTGAGCCAGATTAGTGTATGTGAATAGGATAACTTTAAGTTGAAGCACTGAGTGGAGAATACTTTTGCCAAAGTAGTGAAATCTACCACTGGTTGCACTATCAATTCACTTTGTTCCTTTTATGCATAATATTTCAAGATTGTAGTTTGTATGGAAGTTCTAGTTATGTAGGACACAACACTAAGCTTAAGAAGGTTATAGTTAAGAGGTTACCTTAAACTAATCCCTTCATTGAAGGTTAGGTCCATTTTACCATATGTGGTAGATGGGTGGGGGAGCACATTAAAGTCTATGGTTGGTAGAAAAGGTTTGAGTGATGCTTCTCCTCATTTATTGGTGACTGAGTTTTGATTAGGAATTACAAGATCATTTGTATCTACTGCCTATGAAGCTTAGTTGAGAAATGTATTTATCTTTGTATACAACCTTTGTTAAATTGAAAAAAATGATATATTATATTGAGAATGAAATCAATACTTTGGAATTTTTTTTTGTCAAATATGCTCAAATATTCCCTTTTGGAAGATAATTTTTTTTATTGCAATGAGATAGAAACATAGCTTATTTACTTGAGGTTAAAACCTAAGAATATACTTACATGAACAATTTGAATGCTATATGGCAGATCAAAAGTACCAGGTTTAACTCTAGAACCTATGTGCTCATCATACTTTCCATCCAACATTGAATGAGACTAATGTTTGGAAATTCTTGTGCTAGGATGGTGTGTCTTAGGTTAATTGCAAGGAATTCAGTAATAAGGAATGAGCACTACCAAAGGGAAAAAAAGGAAAAAGAGGCCATTTTTTGTATGATGGAGGGAACCAACTATGAAAATATTATCTATTGATTAGTACTGAGACAATCAGTCACACTGTTTCTCAAATTAGTCAAGTAAAGAGAAGGATGAAGGAGGAAGCCAACTTCAACTACTTACCCCCAATCTCACTAGCAAAATTTGGTGCCTTGTCACTTTCTAGGGATATACCCTTGGAATGTAGCATTAGTCCTGCATTAATATTTAGGTACCCTCAAGTTATTACTTTATCAAAAGTGATTGTAATTTCTTGAAGAAATGAATCAGAGGGATATGTCCCCTATAACTCTGTATTAGAGGATAAATCAAAAAGTTATACCTCTTTTGGGATAGAGATGAGAAAATGAGAGATGAACAAAAACCTAAGGGTTACACCTCATTGAGTTATGTATCAAAGAATGAATGTAATGAATACTATCCTCTTGAATATTTGAATAGTCTTTATATGTAAATGGAAATGATATTTAGATCCTTATCAATTAAAAAGTCATGTTTTTATGAAAACTTGTGCTCAAATCTTATGTGAAATTTCTTTTATGTGTGATTGAAAGCTCATTTAAATTTTTCAATTTGTTAAGTAAAAACATGATGAAATCTAATAAATATGAACCTTCAAGTATAACCCTTTTCATGCAAAGCATGGTGAGAACAAGGACTAACCTGGAGAGATCCAAGAAGTCAAAAAAGGTACAGATAGTATTAAAGAAAAATTGGAACAAGTTTTGGTGATCATACATGTGGAAAATGCAAGGTTGGGTGATCTTGAGCAAGAAGTGAGGGAAAAAGATAGAGTAGAATAAGAATTCCCAATTAATGAAGAAGATGAAGAAGTTCCTAACAATGAAGAAAAGGGAGAGAATTCACACTTAGACCCATGAACATTAGAATGAGAATTCACACTCTCAATCTGAAGGAACTAGTAGAAAGTGGTTGGAAACCAAAATTTCTAGTAATATGAGAAAAATAACCCAACCAAAATTCAAAGGAAGCACCAATGGGGAAGAGGCTGAGTCTTGGTTAATTCAAATGGAAAAATATTTTGAGATGAGAAACTATTATGAAACTACCAAGGCTATTTGGTGAGCCTACTAGTTAGCAGGAGAAGCCTCTATCTAGTGGAGAACAAGAAAATGGAACTCTTACTCAATTTCTTGAAGCTTACATGGAATGATTTTGTGGAAATATTCTAGAAAAGCTTGCTACCCCAAATCTTTATGACTAGAAACTCATTGATTGTAATGCCTCTCTAATCCCAAGCTGGTAAGATAGCATTTGATTTTGATTTGGTATTCTAACTATTAAATGTTGTTATAATGAGATTAGACATCGATGGTTATATGAAAGTTTATCATGTTTAACTATTATTCTAGATTACATGATTATATGTTTATATAAATTGTTATCATTACTTATGTATGATTATGGATAGGAAAGAAATGATGTCGTAACCTTCATATTCAAAAGCCTTATGATATCATGACTCCTTTCCTAATGATTGATGTTGCTTTCAACTATATGTATATGCATATGTACTTTGATGTGTAATTGGAAGTGATGTAGGTATTGAGTATCGACTCCGCCTTGATCCACAGGCCTGACGGTACTCATATTCCCTGATGGTGGTTACTTGAGGTAGTCACTGGCCAAATTTCCCCTACCCTAGCCCAGTGTACCCTATCAAGGTAGTGTTTTCTAGTTGATGTCTTACCATTCAGTTCCCTAACGATAACATCTAGAGCACCTTTCAATCATATGTTCTAGTGAACCTTTCTATTGTATGTGGTTTACCAATATGTCTTGCTGAAGTATTTTGTCTTGGTTTTCATGAATCTGTTTTGTGGATATTTAGTTTGGTTGCCAATGTCTTGATGTGATTTTATTGGCATCTTCACGTGATTTTAATTATGGCATTTTATACTATTTTATTGATGAGAGATTTAAATGGTTTTAACCATGAGATTTTAGATACGTTATTTTAAATAATTTTTTTATCATTCAAGAGAATGATATATTTCATTTGGAAATTTTAAATGATTTTATTAATCCTTTTTTTGAGCCTCATAGTTTTATTTAAATCTTCTCAGGGAGCTTGTGTGTATTTAATGTTGGATTTAAATTATTATTTTCATGAGGTTTTAAATATTTTATTTAAATGATTTATTAACCCTTTTTTGGGGGGGTGGCTTTGTGTATTTTAATTTTGCACATTTAATGAGTTTAATTAATTGTATTGGGAAGCTTTAGAAGCTTGTTTAATTAAATGTTTTATTTTATTTTGTTTTGGAGGAGTTTAGTTAAAACTAAAGGGGGGAAGCCTTATTTTGGGGATGGATATATTTATTTGTTTTGGCTTTGGGGAAATTCATTATTTTTGGGAGGAAAATAAATTTTCTATTTTGGAAGGAGAAGAAGAAAAAGACCCTTGAATTGGGTAGCAGAGTTTGGAAGAAATGTGGAGAAGAAATTTGTGGGCATTTGTTTGTTGGTCTCAGCATGCCATTTCCTCCTTGCTATCATATCTTGGAACCCAATCATACCTTCTATTTAGAACAATCTTTCCTTTCACTTTTGGGGCAATAGTGAGGTATTTTTCTATGGATCTTGAATCCTTGAATTTTTTTAGTGGTTTTGAATGTGATTTAGTTTGGGAATGGTAAACTTTGTATTTCCTTCTAACAGATTTATTTTGTTTATTCAATTTTGTGAATACTCTAGGAATGGAGAATGTTTGTTTTGGATTCAATTTTCTGCTCTGTAATTTTCTTATGGTAGATTTTTGTTCATTTCCAAAAAATATGAAATGGGTTGTTGAATAACATTTGATTTATGGTTCTTTCATATTCTTCATTTTTGCCCAATTTTTAAAACATGTTTCTTCTTTTATTCTCATTATTCCCTTGCTAAAAATTAATTTTAAGGGTGTATTTCATGTAAAAATTTCAAGATCTCAACTGGGTCTTTAGCAGATTTTAATTATGGCCACTTTCATTTTTTGCCAAAATTTTGTGTCTACTTGTTAAAATGACGTTTTTCCATTGCTGCTCTTTTTTCAGATGTTAAAAGTGAAAAAAGAAAATTGGATTTTATGTAGAAACGTTGAAATACAAACTAGGTCATTGCCATATTTTTAATCCAAACACTTTCATTTTCAATGTTTTTTGCCCAGCCATGCATTAAATTACATTTTTCAGTACAACACCTTATTGTGTGTCATAAAATTGAGAATTGAAGGTAGATTTCAACTTGAGACACCAAAATATGAACTATGTCAAGCTTAGAATTTTAATCCAAGCACTTTGAATTTTTAGGTAATTTTTATGCCTCTATTTCATGATTGAATTCAATTGTTAAACGTGTTGTCTTACAACAATATTAGCTTGGCTATTTTAAATGGTTTCTCCAATAGAAAATTGTGGTTTTTCCTTTTGTTTCATGTTTTCTTTTGGATTGCTAATTTGGTTAAATGAGAAGATCTATCGATCTATAGGGCGTTGAGTTATTCGTCTATATGGCATTGATACGGGCATGATTGAGTCTCCTCATCTGTATGACAGGTGTACCTAGTTCTATGTGGTTCCATCTCTTTGATCACACACAATGACACTCCATCTAGTCTATACTCTTGTTCCTCATACCATAGTAGTCATGAGTACTACTCGACATATTATTGTTTGAGCATATTCATGTTGTGATATTGGATTTAATGCATTGTATTCCATGTTTGCTCCATGTCTTATGTGAGTGTTCGCCATATGTTTCCTTGCATTTCTTTTTTTTTGCTTCGGCCTTGTGACTACCTCTGAGCACGGTGGGGTGGCCTCTTTTGAGTCCACATGGTAGGGAGGTGTTTCCACCGCTATTAGGGATTGGTGTATAGGTTAATGGAGCATCAATTGGAGGTGTTCTCTCTTGTACGTACTCTATTAGATGATCTTTCATATTCATGGCTATAACTTTTTTATTTATGTATATTGTACTCACTTGAGAGTGAAAATGTAATCATATAATTTAAATGAGAAGAAATGTGATGTTTTACATTTGGCTTATGAGTTCTGGTGTTGGTATCAGACTTTCCTGTATTATGATGATCATAATGGATTATTCTTCAATATTTTCCATGAAAAATAAGAGCCTTGGTTCTATATTTCCTTCATGTTTTAGTCTGCAAAAGTTTTGTCACATCACCACTTTCTATTTGTTGTTCTATGTCACTGTTACAAAGTTATAAAGCACTGCCACGAGAAGTTTTCGAGTAGGAAGTTCTAGAGTAGAGGTTGCAGAGCACCAACACAAAAAGTTACAAAGTAGGAAGTTCTGGAGCAGAGGTTCCAAAGCACAGGCGTAGGAAGTTCTAGAGCAAGAAGTTTCAGAGTAGAGATTTCGGTGTAGGAAGTTCATGAGTAGAGGTTATGAAGTAGGAAGTTCCAGAGTAGTAGTTTTGGAGCAAGAAGTTCTAGAGTAGAGGTTTGAGAGCAGGTAGTTCCAGAGCAATAGGAACTTCTGGAGTAGGGGGTTCTAGAGAAAAATTTATGAAGCTATCTTATTTGTTCCTATTTGTATTTTCTCTGGAGGTTGGATTAGTCTTCTCCTTAGGGTTGTTTTTGGCCATGCTTGGTCATGCTTTTTGTAAATTTATTGTATTGGAAACTATTTTTTGTGTCAGTTATTCTTTATGTTATAAAAAAAAATATCTTGTCCTCTTTTAGCTTTTACCCTTCAGGGTTGTGTAGCAGGATGTTACATTGATTTTCAGAATTTGAGACAATGAAAAATGACAATAAATGAGTACTAGTAAAATTTTAACTTGACTATTATGATACATACCAATGTATCAAAAGGATGAATGATTTTATATCAGAAAGTAAATTATTGGGCCTAATAGACAAATAGGTGGAGAAGTAGATGAGCACAGTCCAACCACTACGAACCTAGTCTATGAGAAGGATATCAAGTAGGAAAAAAAGCTTAAATCCATCTCAATCTACCAAGAGAATAGAAATATGAAAGAAGTCTAGAGAAACCAAAGTTATTCAAACTCCAAAGAAGTTTAATGGAGTGCAAGATTCAAAAAAGTAAGGAAATAAGGGACCTTGAAATAATGGAAATGAATCAAGGAGGAAACACATAAAGAATAATTTCAATAACAGTAATTTCAACAATGTTTGAGGAAATGCTAGTAGACCTGATGGGTTCGCAAGGAATAAATGACCAACAACAAGATGCTTCACATGTAGTGGAAACCATTATGTGGTAAACTACCCCAAAAACCATATGGGTCACGACCACATGGAAGCCCTCTTCCTTCCCAACAAATATAATTCCAACAAAAGATCCATACCATCTTGGATAATTGACAAGCAAAGTATCCGATCACTCCAGAGGAAACTCCAAGTATTTTATTTTGTATTCCTATTTCCATACTTATTAATACTAAAGCTACTAAAAAAATTGTTCACCCAGAGTAGCTAATCAAATAACTAGGAAAGCTAGTTATATGGAAAAGGCTTGGGTTATAAAATATGTAAAATAGACAAGAGCAATGGTGGAGCAATGCTTATTTGAGGAAAAGGGAAAACTTCCAAGTTTCCCATTAGAGTTAAACTTGTACTTAGCACCCTTAGGATCTTATGATGTCATCCGAGGAATGAACTGGATTTGGAAGCATAGATCCAAAGTAGATTATCATACCAAAATTGTAGAGTGCTTATATAATCTAGGAAACTAGGTGATTTGCAAGGGACACCTAGGGAAATCAAGTTTCATCAAATCTCTGGTATGCAATTGCATAGATCAAAGAAGAAAGGATGAAAAAACTTGAAGAATGTAAGGAATTCATTTCTCAAGATGATGTTGTTCATTATGGGTGACAAGACAACCAAGAGGTCGAGGAAGGTGAAATCATTAAAACTAAAGTGATAGATATGGAGAAATATCCTATCTTACATAAGTTTTCAAATGTATTTCAAGAAGAGCAACTTGGATTACCACCAAAGAGGGTATTTGATTTCTCCATTGATATGGTGCAAGGATTGAAACCTATTTCCAAATTTCCTTACAAGATGACAACAATAGAGTTGATGGAGCTCAAGTCACAACTAGAAGAGTTGTTATCCAATGGTTTCATAAGACCATGTGTTTCACCCTGGGGAGGGTTAGTGATCCTCATGAACAAGGATAGGACACTACACTTGTGTATAGATTATAATATGCTTAATAAAACTATGATAAAGAATAAGTACGTGTTGCCACATATTGATGATATTTTTGATCAAATGTGATGTGTGAATGTGTTTTCAAAAATTGATCTATGACTAGGATACCACCAACTAAAGATCAAACATGAAGAAATTTTTAAGACTACCTTCAAGACTAGATATGGGCATTATCAGTTCATATTCATACCATTTAGAATTACAAATGCGTCGAAAAAATTGATGAATCTAATGAACAACATTTTTAGGGATTTCATAAAAAAAAAATTTGGTTTTCTTGGATGACATCCTAATTTATTCTAAGAATGAGGATCATTGCAAGTATTTGGAGATAGTTCTCAAATGGTTAAGGGAACATAATTTTTATGGGAAACTCTCTAACTATAGCTTCTTTCAAAGGAAAGTGCAATACCTAGGTCATGTGATTTCAGCTAAGGGGATTTCACTTGATCCAACCAAAATAAAGATAGTGTTAGAATGGCCAGTGCCTAAGAATGTACCAAAGGTTAGGAGTTTTATGGGTTTGGTAGGCTACTATTGGAATTTTGTTGCAAAATTTTCTTGGATAGCATCTCCTATTACTTCATTATAGAGGAAAGGGAAAATGTTTGAGTGGATGGAAAAATGCCAGGTAGCATTTGATCTACTCAAGGAGAAGTTAACTACTATTCCAATCTTGAAGATACTAGATCTTGATAGTGACTTCACTATCATCACAGATGCATCAAGTAAAGGCCTAAGTGGAGTCTTGAAGAAAGAAGGGAAAGTTATAGCTTATGAATCAAAAAATATAAAGCACTATGAAAAAAATTATGTGCCCCATGAGGGTATGTGCAGGATCATGGTGCGCCAAAAAGTGGCAATCTTACGGGTATTTGTAGGGTATGTGGCTGACGACTTTTTTTCACCCAAAATTAATGAAAAAAAAGGGTTTTTAGAGGAGATTCTCAGCTTTCCAAAAATATAAATTATGATTTAATTTGAATTTAATAAATAATTATTATTCATTTTCTATTAGAATTACTAAAGTTTTGATCGATAGGTGATTGAAAAACATCTATAACGTTCAAACGGTATCATATTTTTGAATCCAAAACATGCATCGCATTCTATGCTTCACATAATATAGGATTAAAAAAGAAAAATTAAATTTCATGAATTTTTTACCAAGTTAAGGTGGTCAGACAGACGAGTTTTTATATTTTCTAAAAGTTGTAATAAAAAATTCATAATTAATTATTTACTTGGAAAAAAATTACAAAAAAATATGCATCACATCTGTACATGAGTCCTCTACTTATATATAAAATATTAGGAAAAAATATTATCATTTTATTATGGTTAGGGTGGTCAGACAGACACCTACTTCTTATTTTTTCCCTGAAGTTTAAGTACTACTGCATTGAAATTTCAAAATTTCACCAAATAGATTTTATTTATTTTTAAATAAACCTAGTATTTTAGAAACTACATTCAATTTTTTACAAATTCTATTCTTACATATTTTTCAAATAATATAGATAACTTATTCAAATATTTACATCAAGTTGCCTAACACTGATTTTTCTGAATTTTTTGCCACTTAAGGCCCTGTTTTTTGCATGATGATCCTGCACATACCCATGACATAGATTTAGTAGGAGTGGTTTACACATTGTTGATGTGGAGGAACTTTTTGTTGGGAATATTTTTTGAGTTGTAGACTGATTATCATAGATTGAAATATTTGTTCACCCAACCCAATCTAAATATGAATTTACTATCAACTACATCAAGGGATAGGAGAATTAGGATGTCAATATCTTAAGTTTTAGGTGGCATACCATCTCAATGGTGGAAATCCAAATAGACTTTAAAGGCCAATTGTTGCAAAAATACAAAGATGATGAGTACTATGAGCTTGTTAAGCAATCACTCACAAAAAATCCACAAGATGCAAGGTATGACAGATTTCACTTTGAACCTAATAGATTGTTAAGGTTTGAAGGAAGAATATATTTTCCTTACTTTGAGGAGTTAAGGAATCTTGTGTGGAAAGAAGTTCATGAAGAACCATACTCTAGACATCGAGGTGTGACAAAAATGTTCCCTAATGTGAAGTCGTTATATTTTTGGAAGAGGATGAAAGGGGATGCTACTAGATTTGTGGCTAGATGCTTAGAATATCAAAGGGTGAAATCTAAACATAATCATCCTACAATACTATTGCATCCAAATGATATTCTAGAAACTAAGTGGCAATTCATTAGTACAAACTTTTTTCAAGGATTACCCATGTCAAGGAATAAGCATAATTCCATTTTACTAGTAGTGGACAAGCTTACTAAAGTAGCACATTTTATACCTAGGAATTTGATGTAAGAGGATAAAATACATACCCCCTTTTAAATACAACTACTCTCAAAAAAATAAAATGCATTGGAAACACAACAAATTAGATTTAAAAATCTACGAGGGTATGTGCAGGATCATGATGGGCCAAAAAGTGGTGATATGATGGGTATTTGTAGGGTATGTGACTGATGATTTTTTTTACCCAAAATTGATGAAATGAAAAGGGTTTTTAAAGGAGATTCTCAGCTTTCCACCAATATAAATTATGTTTTAATTTGAATTTAATAAATAACTATTATTCATTTTCTATTTGAATTATGAGTAATGTCCTGATTGATAGGTTGATGGAAAAATATCTATAGATTTCAAACAATATCACAATTTTTGAATCTAAAACATGTGTCACATTCTATGCTTTTTATCCTATAGGATTAAAAAAAAATGAATTTCATGAAGTTTTGACCAAGTTAAGGTGGTTAGACATGCATTTTTATATATTTTAAAAGTTTTAATAAAAAAATCATAATTAATTATTTACTTGGAAAAAAATACAAAAAAATATGCATCATATTTGGACACGAGTCCTCTACTTATATCTAAAATCTTATAAAAAAAATGTTATCATTTTATTGTTGTTAGGGTGGTAAGATATACACCTATTTGTTATTTTTTCCCTAAAATTTAAGCATTATTGCATTGAAATTTCAAATTTTCACCAAATTGATTTTTATTTTTTTTAAATAAACCTATTAGTTTAGAAACTACATTCAATTTTCTACATATTTTATTCTTACATATTTTTGAAATAATATAGATACTTATTCACATTTTTATGTCCAGTTTCCTAACTCTAATTTTGTTGAATTTTTTTCCACTTAAGGACCTGCTTTTTCCATGATGATCCTACACATACCCACAACATGAATATTAGTTTGTTCATTCAAAACTACTTGCAACAACTACACAATCTTCTCCAAATTGATTTTACCAATATTGCAACATCTTGCGATGATTAAATTAATCTCAAAACTGATATTGAAACCAATAATCAACCTTCACCAATTTGATTTATACATCATAAAATAGGATTAATCTAAACACCCAATTTATGCAAGCAAAATCATAGATATTTTAATTGAAATTTAAAATGATATTACAAAACAATAGGCCAAACCTATTGAATCCTCATTACATAATCCCAATATGATTTAGGTATGATCTTAGACCTGCAACAATTGTGTAGTACAACAACATATGGCTTCCACAAGCCTTCCTCAAACTCCTTAGCACCTACAACAATAAACCACTCTCAACAATCACACCCTTCAATCTGCAAATGTTGATAATTCTTATGCCTCTATAAACCAATTCTAATCTATAAAACAACCTTCACAAACCCTTCCCTAGAGGTATACCACACCTCCCTATGTCTTCCTCTTCAATCTATAGAAAGAGATCCTTTAAATGAATTGATTTTACCTTTTTACACAAACCGTCTTTCACATGAAATGAAATTTTAATGCATTTGGTTGAATTTCTTCACATTCAAAACACACTCCTAGAAAATCAATGCACACCTCTTGAAATATGCAATTAAATTAAATTACATCAAATAAATTGAGTAAAATAAACTTTCCAACTTCAAGACTTGTTGATTATGGAAGGAAGTGCTTTTATTGCTTTCTTCAATAAAGTAAATATATGATTTTTCCAAACTAGGCACCCACCTCCAAAATCTCTATTTTTTAGGAGTTACAAAACTCATTGGATGTTTCTAAGAAACCCACACCCCCACTTTTTTTTCATGATTTTTTCTTTTAAAACATATTCTCCATTATCTTCACCTATCCCGCTTTCTCCAAATTAACTTCAAATTTGAAATTCAAATTTCCAACATAGTATAACATCCAAATGCACATCAAAATATGAATTTCATGAGACAAAATAAGAAATTCAAATCACATCAAAAATTGCAATTAAAATTAAATATATATTTGTTGACATACGATGTCAACAATGCCATGGATGCTCTTGCATCAGAATTTAAATGATGGAGCTCCTATCATTTATCAAAAATTCATTCAACAAGATTTTAGATTGCATGGTATTCTTGAGAAAATTATCTCAAATAGGGATGCTCATGAGACTTGTAGGTTTTGGCAAACCTTATTCTTTGCACTTGGGATTCAATTAAATATAAGTTTATCCTATCATTTGGAAATAGATGGACAAGTTGAAAGGGTGAACCAAGTAGAAGAATACCTACTACGAATATATTGCATGGGTCAACAATACAAGTGGGAAGATTACTTTCCTTTTGTGGAATTTTCATATAATAATTCCTATCATTTTGCAATTAAGATGGCTCCTTTTGAAGCATTGCACAGATGAAAATGTCAAAAACCTATAAGTTGGGATATACTTTAGGATAGGGTAAGTCTTGGAAAAGAGATGCTATCTAAAATTGAGGAACATGTTAGAAGTATTAAGTGAAGGCTAACAAAAGCCAATGATAGGAAAAAAAGCTATGTTTAGATTATATGCGGGTACTAAGAAATTTGTAGTAGGTGAGAAGGTTTTGCTAAGCGTTAAGCCTCATAAGAGTTGGACATCAAGTTTTGAAAGTCATCCAAACTATCTCCATGCTACGTAGTTATTTTTGAGGTTTTTAAGGAACAAAAACCTAATGCTTACCAAATTGTGCTGCCACCAGCTCTTGTTTAGATGCATAAGGTCTTTCACATCTCTTACCTAAAGAAGTATATACCAGGTGACAATCATGTAACTGATTGGAATGATTTAAAAGTACATAACCCCATAGTGGTAACAATGAAGCCTATCAAGGTACTCAAAAAATGTAATCTTTAGTTGCATAATAGGGTGGTTCTATAATGCAAAGTCTAGTGGGACCAGTATGCAAAAGATTCTACCACATGGTATAACCTACATATTCTCTATTATCTCCACCTGTCATGCTTTCTCCAAATTAACTCTAAATTAACTCCAAATTTGAAATTCAAATTTCCAACATGGTATAACATCCAAATGCACATGAAAATATGAATTTCATGAGACAAAATGTGAAATTCAAAGCACATCAAGAATTGCAATTAAAATTAAATATTTATTTGCTGACACAGGATAGCAACAATTTCATGGTTGGTCTTGCATCATAATTTAATTCATGGATCTCTTGTCATAGGTCAAAAATTCATTCAATAGGTGTTTAGATTGCATGGTATTCTTTATAAAATAATCTCAGATAGGGATGCTCATAAGACCTCTAGGTTTTAATAAACCTTATTCTTTGCACTTGGGACTCAGTAAAATATAAGTTTAGCCTATCATGTGGAAATAGATGGATAGACTAGAAGGGTGAACCAAGTACAAGGAGACCTACTAAGAATATATTACATGGATCAAGAATACAAGTGGGAAGATCACTTTCCTTTTCTTAAATTTTCATATAATAATTCCTATCATTCTATAATTAAGATGGCTCCTTTTGAAGCATTGTATGGAAGAAAATTTTAAACCCCTATAAGCTAGGATACACTTTAGGATAGGGTAAGTATTGGATTAGATATGTTATCTAAAATGAAGGAACATGTTCGAACTAATAAGTGAATCCTAATAGAATTCAATGATAGGCAAAAAGGCTATGAAGATTCTAAATGGGTACCAAGGAATTTGTAGGAGGTGAGAAGATGTTTCTAAGGGTTAAGCCTCATAAGAGTTGGAAATCAAGTCTGGAAAGTCATGCAAACTATCTCCATGCCACGTAGGTCCTTTTGAGGTTCTTGAGAAAGTGAAACTTTTTGCTTACCAAATTGTGTTTCCACCAACTCTTTCTCAGATGCATAACCTCTTTCACATCTCTTACCTAAAGAAGTACATACTAGGTGATAATCATGTAAGTGATGGGAATTATTTAAAAGTATAGGATTGTAAAGTGGTAACAATCAAGCCTATCAAGGTGCTCAAAAAATGTAAACTTCACTTGTGTAATAGGGAGGTTCTATAATGAAAAGTCTAGTGGGACCATTATGTAAAAGATTCTACCACATGGGAAGACTATGTTGAGATAGAGAAAAAGATTCCTCATGCCTTACATTGGTTTAAAAGTGTTTCAAATTTTTTTTGCTTGTTTCTAGATTATTCTATGTTTACTACATAAAATCACTGAGGATGACAATTCACAAGGGGGGGATTATGTTATACCCTATTGTGTGTTTATCTATCTACTATTACTATGATTGGTTAAAATATTAAATATGTGAATGTATTTGTAACTTTTATTGAAATACATGTGTTTTTACTATGTTTATTTGTATCATTGAGAAAATGATGAATGAATGTTAATTTAATTTGATGTTTATTATGAGATGAATATGAGGAATGGATGTTGATTGAATTTGATATTCTATTTATCAAATGTATAATGCAAATGATTTTTTTGATGAAAAACTACCTATGATTGAAAATTTGATATGTTGAATGCAGATATAGGATCAAGCCTCTAGAAAAGAGGGGGAGTATCACTCAGGAGAAGGACCTAGTCAAGTAACCTTTAATGAAGCCTAATTGAGATTTCACACTCACTTATAAAATGGTTAAGTCGAGCCATAGTTTCAGGAAATGGGTGAGTCACCTTTAGTCATGTTTGTGTTTGAATTAGAAAGGATCATAGTTTTTATTGACATAATTATTTGGTTGAGATAAGTTCTTGGTGCATATGAGTTCTTCCTTATGCAACTATATTTAATTGATGAGATATATATTCATGAAATGTATATATATTTATACATCTACATGTTGACAATAAGACATGCACATGAGTAAATACACACATGAGTATACATGGGTAGACATACCTATGCATGCTCATAGATGGATTTTCCATGGGCATGGGTGTATTGAAAAGACAGGGAGACACATAGGCACATTGAATGCATATATGTTTGTTGATAATTTAGCAATTATATGTGATTTATTCTATAAGTAAAAGTATATATATATACATATATACACATATTGATATAAATGAATATGGAAAAAAATGGAATGTCCATATAAGCACATAAATATATGGATATATCCATTCAAATATCAAATGGTTTATTAATGAATTATTTTGTTAAATAATTATATATATACATAATGAGTTTTATGCTATAATTAAATATGTATATACATTTATATATATATATATATATACATTGTACGCTCGATATAAATAATGCATGGTGTTTTATTTTATAATGCATTGATAACATATAAATTGTGTATATAGACTTTGTATGTAGTGCATTGATAGTAATAATATTCCCACAACATATGCGTAATGAATAAAACATAATAGTAAAGGCCACACATAATGCTAAGGCCATGAGAAAACATTCTAACGTGCCACATGAAGTAATGAAGGTGCTATAAGCACTTGGTTAAAGCTAAGTGAATGTTATGTGTTGAGTTTTTAAGAAAGAAAAATTCAAACTTACCTAAAACATGGGAAATAAACATTGATTTGGTATTTTAAACAACAAACCAACATAATAGGAAACATGGAGTTTTGGTGGTGCCAAAGAATGAATGGTTCAAATCAAATAGAATTCTTTAACATACAACAAATTCAAGAATATAAAACAATTTGAAAATATTAATTGGTCAATTTTGCAATTGGCCAAATAAGTTGACCTATTGGTGACCATTACCTTGCATTTCTTAACATATTTATGGCTATCTTGAGGAATGATGCAACTCGTTTGCATGGTTGTGTATGTGATTGAAGAACATCAATTTATGCTATCAACTTATTTTAGTAAGTTGTTGAGTTCAATGTTTAGACCTTTTGGTATTAGTTCCTCATATGTTGACACACATTGCATCTTTAATTGGAATGCTAGATCAATTTCTATATATCCAACAATGATCTCTACTTATTTATTTTCTAGTATTGGTCATTTATATTTTATTTCTCTATATCTCTATCATTATATGAAGTTTGAAAATGATTCTCACTTGATTTGTATAAGGGTATATAGTTCTTCAGAGATTATGTCCATATCAACATTGTAGCTACAAATTGATCTATTATTTCTTGGAATGTCTTGAGGCCTAGAGGGAGGTGTGAGAACCATTCTATAGCTTGGCATCCCAAAATATGTGGGAAGAGAAAAATCAAACAAGAATAATTTTATGCTATTCCCATGTGTTCCACATAAAATTCCCTAATTTGTTCCTCTATATTTCCACTCTCTTCGTACTTGTCAAATTTAGGGATCTCAAATCTTACAAGGAATGATACCATTGTGATATTACAATCAAATGGATAGGGATATTGAAATATGGCTTGAGGAGATTGTATATGAATTCTAATGTTGTAATTGATGGAAACCTAAGTCATCCACGAGGTTCGTAGATTTCAATTTGTTCATTTCGGAAAGAAAAATGGAGAACAATGCTTTACTGGATTAGCAGTGATAGAAAAGGGCATCTGGTCATTTTATTGATTTATTTTCTTCACTAGATGATCATTTTGTGTTGTGGATCTTGGAGAAAGTTCTTTGGCATCTTTTTCATTGTGTTCAACAACCTTGGTGGTTTTTCACTACTCTATGTTCAAGATTAAGAGATCTGACAGAGTCATTTTTTTGTTTATTTGTTTTCTAAGGCCAACTTGTTATATGAATCATGTTACAAATATATGTGGAGGTATAAAATATAATTATTTTGGTTTGAAGATAATTTTTTGGGTCCTAGCTAAGTCTTAGTCAACTTTTGGGAAGCGTACATCAAATATTATGAGTGCTTGAGTTGACTGATGGAGAATATTTTTTTTATTATTTTGTTCAAGCTAGCTTGTGGATGTAATTTCTAATTAGAGGATATATATGTGTATCATTTGAAGTGAAAAAAAAAAAGTGTGTGTGTGTATGAGTTGAGAGTTGTGTATGTAAGTTGTGTCGATGTAGCAAATATAAGAAAGGATTGTAATTCATCTGGAATAGTTGGTTAAAGATATTTCTAGAAGTAGAGCTGAGTAGTGCAAAACAAAGCAGAGAAGAATAGATTAGAAGAAGAGCAGAGAATGTGAATCTAACAAGAGGTCAAAATATGATCAATGAACTATAATGGAATTGTAATTAGGTTTGGAGAAGCTATATTCTTAGTTCATCTTTTTGTTGTAATCAAAACATTTTTTAAGGAAATGTGCCTTTTTTTTCATTTGGGGAGTGAGCCTGAATGCATGAGTATTCCTTTTTATTTCTCATTATACTTTTAACAAGGTATAATTGTGGACTAACATCCATCATGGTTTTTCCCCTAATAGGGTTTCCATGCAAAACTATTGGTGTTATGGTGTAATGTGTACTCTTCTTTATGGTTGCATGTTTATTTGTGCTTATAAGGATGGTTTCAAATCTGATTTGTAATTCATAGCTTATGTCAAACACTGATTTACCCCCCCTCTCAGTCTTCCTTGAGTCCAACAATTGGTATCAAAGTGGGTTCCTCCTTAAAAGTTTAAAAACTTGAGGTAGATTTTGAAGCTATGGACTCTAAAAGTCTTAAAAAACAACTTGAGGTGGCACTCGATGACCTTGATCAATCAAAAGTAGAAGTGCTGGAGTTAAAAGAAAATATTGCAGATGTTGAGAAATTTATTCAATCCTTAAAAGATAAAATCAAAGAGTCAAGAGAAAAGAGGATTAGCTAAAACAAAAAGAAGATAGAAGCTTGAAATATGTTCATTTGAATCAAACTCTAAAGGAGATAACTAAAGAATGTGAAAACCTTGCCAAGGATAATCTTGCTCTGAAACTTGAGATGGAATCTATGGAAATGAAGCTAACTAAAGAAGTTGAAGAAAAGAAGAAGAATGAAGAAAATTTTGTGCAGTCCCTAAAATAGAAATTTGAAGAGTGTAGTACAACTAACAAAAGATTTATTCAACTAGAGATGGAAATACAACAATCCAGAGATCATGAACAAGAGCTTAAAAAATAGTTAGTCATTCTCAATGGAGAACTCTCTACTGCTAATGAGTACAAGGATATGTTTAAGATAAGTTCTGCTAAACTTGATGAGCTAACTAAAGGGAAAAGAGATGCAAATGATAGAAGTGAGCTTAGATTCGAAAAGGGAGAAAGCTTCAAATAAAAATAGAAATATTTGAAGAAAGTAAATCAGATAGCCAAAAATAGAAGATAGTTGATAAGTTGACCTAATGCATAGAAATTTAATGGTTACTATTTTGTGTGTAACAAATATGGTCATATGGCTTCTCAATGTAGAAGGAAAGAAAATTCAAATGTTCCATCATTTCTTGGTTAGTGTTTTAATTGCAAAAGGTTAGGTCATAAATCAATTAAATGTAGAGGTATGTCAAACAGTTTTATATCAGAACAAAGAATGTGAAATGTTATACTTGTGGAAAATTTGGGTATATTTCTAATCAATGTAGATCTAGAGGAAATCAGTGGAATGACATATTCAAACAAATAAATCTTGTACATGTTTCAATTGCAACAAAATTGGTCACATTGGTAAATTTTGCTAGAGTAGAAATATGGATAGGAGAGGCCTGATATACATGGAGATGAATGGAAAAAGAAAAGAAAAAGTGTCGGTAGAAGAGATAAGGGATCAGATGAAGAAGACATGAGTGAAGAAAAGTGAATCTAAGGAAGTGAAGTTTGTACTAGAATCTACTTCTAAAAAATTATTTAGAAATTCCTCCAAGAACTAATCTCAAGCCATAGGCCTAGGGGGAGCATTTCTTGAAAATAATTTGTCCCCCCTATTAATTAATTACACTGGAATGCAGAAAATCATTAGTAAGATGTGCAAGTAGTCTCTAATTGTGTAAATAATCTTAGAAGTAATAATTTTTGAAGTAGGAAGATCCACAAATAGATCTTATTGTTATTTCCTAAGAAAACAGAGCTATCAAAACTCCTAAGGCACTGTAATAAATGCAGTCAAAAGAGTTTCGTGCGAAAGGTTATAAAAAGAAAATTGGTAATCTCATTTTTCACCCTACATTATTGAAGCTGAGCTCTGCAGAGAATCGTCAAAGGTGTGAGAATATTTTTGGAAGTAAATCTATCAGGTATTTTTGAATTATTGCAAAAATCCTTTTGGTATTCATTCCATACAAAAAGAAAAATGGCAAAAATCAAGGGAATAGTAAATTTCAATGAATATAGCAGTATTAAAATTAGAAATGTGAGGGATTCATTGACTAGAAATGAATTGAAGATGCTTGATGGAAAGAAGCATAAAATTCTTTACTTTTGGTATGAATTCCCATTTTTTGTGATGCAGGAATAAAAAAAATTCATCTTGAACCAATTGAATGGTGATTTTTTAACATTGGATAAATCCTATTGCATATCAAAGGAGGTAATTAAGAATTTAACAGGGTTGTGTGATTTCAGAGAGGTGCCGATGAAAATTTCAATTTAGAATATGGAAGTTCAAACCCTATCCAGTGTAACCATTGATCAATGAGCCTTGGTGATTTCAACAATTAATGATCAAATTACATGGTATATTGTGCATGAAAATTCCTATAAAATTTTCTTAAGGATCATAGAAAGATCTACTTTAGCAGGTGCAGTTTACATTTCGCATAAGATGATTATAAAAGATGAGGATTTTGACTAGTGTGGTTTACTAAAAAACCAGTTGATGGAGAATGTTCAATTGAAAAAGGAAACAAGTTATGTGTTTAGGTTTGAAACCCTAGTTACATGCATTATGATGTACTTCTTAAATTTAATACCCTAGATAAATAATGTAGTATGGAAGGAAGATGAACCAGTATCTTGAGAAATTTATAGATATTGCAATACTCTAAATGATTATGATGTTGAGTGTGAAAAATTCTTCAATGAGTTGCTAAAGACGTTCAATGAAGTTGGAATTTACCCTCTGGTGAAGACTCTTAAGGTTGGATCCTCTTTTGAAAAAGTGGAAAGGAAGTTCAAAAGAGAAAAATAGTCTATTGAAGACTCTCCTCTGGTACTTGTAGTCTCTAAAGCTGAGAAAGGGAAAGAAATGGTGGTTTTAGAAGTATCTGATGAAGATTCATAAGGTTACACTCATATGAATGAACCAAAATCAGTTGAAATGGTCACAACTATAGAATACAAGCTAGGAGAAGGAGACTTAAGAAAAGGAATGATACTGATGATGATTCAAGAAGATAATGGGATGAAGAAGATTGCAAATTTATGGTTAGAGAAACCCTCGTTTGAGAAAGACATGATTGAGAACACCTTGGAAACATCCTTCAAGTACAATAATGTTGATGTGGATATTCTATAGGATATAATTCTTGATGAAATGATTTTGTGCATAAAGGAAGCAATGGATTCTAATTCTCAGGAGAAAGAGGAAGATGAGATAATTCTACATTTGAAAGAACAGTTTAGATTATCTCTTGTCAAACTAAAGAAGAAGATGAATGAGTTGAGATAGTCCATTAATGAAGCAAACACCATCTAAAATTACTAACTTTGGTGGCCCCATGTAGTTGGGAAATACAAGGGGAAGCTAGATCAAATTGAGACCGAACTGAATCAAATTGGCCAGAACTACATTATGCAGTAGGACTTGGATGGTGCAGTAAGGAAAAAAAATTCAAATCTTACAATCTAAACATTCAAAGATGCAATATAGTAAAGACAATATTGTGGACACCTTTTGGAAGGTATAATATTTTACAAAAGGAAGGTTGGAACAGTTGATTGAATTTTTAAAGAAAGGAAAAAAGCTAGCAGAAGAGATAACAATTCTTGAATCTTTGGTGAAGATTGTCAATCATACATTGCTGAATAACATTATAATTATCATCAATGGGATTGAAATTGATGCATGGAAGAAATTCCTTCCCATGATGAAGGAGAAATACAAGGTAATATTCTAATTATGGTGTTAGTTTTTAAAATTTTGAGTAAAGTTTTGGGAGAATAAGCATTTTAGGAGTTAGGAAAGTTTTTGGTTGTATTTCAAAGGGGGAGCTAAGTTGAATATTTTTTGAGGAGATTGGAAGCATATCTTTTTGTTATTGATGTCAAAGGGGGAGAGATTATTGTTAAAAATGAATGAGGAGAGAATGCTATATGTTTTTGAATTTAAGATTCTAAAGAGGAGAAAGTGATGAGAAAACCATATCTTGAAATATTTCTCATTTTTCACTAAGTGTTGCATCAATGCCAAAGGGGGAGTTTGTTGGATTATTCCTTGAGGAGATTTTGTATGAATTATAGTGTTGTCATTGATGGAAACCTAAGTCATCCATGAGTTTTGTGGATTTGAATTTGTTCATTCTAGAAAATAAAATGGAGAACAATGCTTTACCAGATTAGCAGTGATAGAATAGGGTATCTAGTCAGTTTATTGATCAATCTGTTTGACTGGATGATCATTTTGCATTGTGGATCTTGTAGAAAGTGTTTCGGCATCCTTTTCATTTTTTTCAACAACCTTGGTTATGTTGAACTACTCTATGTTCAAGATTAAGAGATTCAACAAAGTTATTTTTTTGTTTATCTATTTTCTAAGGCTGACTTGTTATATGAATCGTGTTATGAATATATGTGGAGGTATAAAATATAATTGTTTTGGTTTGAAGATAATGTTTTGGGTCCCAAATAAGTCTTAAATAACTTTTGGCAAGTGCACATAAAATATTGTGTGTACTTGAGCTGATTGATGGAGAATATTTTTTTTATTATTTTGTTCAAGCCGAGTTGTGGATGTAGTTTAAGTAGCAAATATATATATGTGTATCATTTGAAGTGCAAAAAAAAAAGGTGTTTGTGCATGTATAAGTTAAGAGCTATGTATGTAAGTTGTGTCGATGTAGCAAATATTAGAAAGACTTGTAATTTATCTAGCACATTTGGTTAAAGATATTTCTAGAAACAGAGTCGAGCAGTGCATAACAGAGCAAAGAAGAACATAACAAAAGAAGAGTAGAGAGTGTGAATATAATAGGAGGTAAGAATATGATCAATGAACTATAATGGAACTATAATTAGGCTTGGAGAAGCTATATTCTCAGTTCAAATTTTTTCTATAATCAAAACATTTTGGAAGGAAATGAGCCTTCTTTTTCATTTGAGCAATGAGCTCTAGGAAGTGAGCTTGAATGCATATGCATTCCTTTTTATTTCTCATTATAATTTTAACAAGGTATAATTTTGCACTAACATCCATCATGGTTTTTTTCCCTAATAGGGTTTCCATGCAAAAATATTGGTGTTATGGTGTAATGTGTACTCTTCTTTATGGTTGCATGTTTATTTGTGCTTATGTGATATGGATGGTTTCAAATCTTATTTGTAATTTATAGCTTATGCTAAACACTGATTTGTGCCCCCCCTCTCAGTGTTCCTTGAGTCCAACAAGGGACAAATCATGCACTGTATATGAATTTTTGGTTTTCCCTAGTTTAGTATCTTGAATTTGTTGCATGAACTAATGGTGATGGGTTTTCTACTGTAATACCCCTCCATGTCGGTTGTTCTGAACTTTTGTGTGGGTATTTGTGTGTGCTTCATTGATTACTGTGTTATTTTTTTGTGTGGAAAATATAATATGTTAGTAGTCATGTTTAAATAATTAATTAAATCATAAGTGATTTGCAAGGTTATTTAAAATATAATTAGAAATTAAAATAATAATCAATTAAATTAAATTAAATGATTTAGATCAAACGATCAATTCAAACTAATCCGTTAAAAGTAAAAGTGACATTATTAGATAAATTGATTTAAATTGTTGTGTTAAATTGAAAATAATAATAATAATTGAGAAAAAAACAATCTTGAAAAGATAATTATTATAATAAGAAATTTAATAGATAGGGGGATAGGAAGCTGAAATGAAACTTCACCTTTTGAGCTTTTGGAAGTCGAAGAGAACTATAGAAAAATAATTAATAGTTATATTTAGCTTTTGAAAGAAAAGAAGGAGGGGGGCTCCGTTGTTTTGGTGGGAAAATATCATGGGGTTCACATATTCTTTAGGAGCTACTAGCTAAGAAGGACAATAGATTCAGAGCTTGCTGAAACTCGGAGTTGAGTACGACCAATTATTCTACTGGTGATCAATACCAGGTACGATCTCTTCTTTTCTTTCTGACATGGATACTGAGATCTTCTTATGTAATGTTTATTATCTGTCTGAAAGTGCCCCTTAATTTTATTATCATCTATCTTGTTTTGATGAATCGGTTACTTTGTCAATGAATCTTGACGCGTATATGGTGTTCTTCTTTTCTGATATTACATACTTTTGGATGAGATACATCTTCTTCGCTTCACCCACAACCATTAATATTGTGGGTTAGGCTGTGTAGATTTTAATAGGCTCCCTGTTTATTGGCAGTCTGTTTCTGCCATCTCACCTGAATATAATAGGAAGTTTAAAAGTTTAAATAACCTGCTTGACTCTGCTGCAATCTATCGCAGTTGTTGCACTTGAACATGGTAGGGTGTATATATTTAAATAAACTCTCGTATTTTATTATCAAATCCCTTGTGTTATCTGCAAGACTGAAGGAAAATGGCTTCTCACATTTTTTGCAACCGTATCCATCTCAAACGTGGGGGAAGCTTGGTTCGAGTGTCTTCTCTGATGCCATCATTGAGCAGATTGTTCAAGTGAAGAAATTGAGGACCAATGAGCAGATTATTTAATTCTCTTGGTCTACGGAATGTTTCAAGCCTTTGCCAATTACCTCCGTCCAGTCAAAGCTGAGAGAAATTGATGTTATTGGATATAGTGTTTAGATGAGCTCCTTCGCATAGTCTGGTAATCTAAATTTATTTAATCTCCCTGATACCGTTAGCAACCTATCACCACTGCAGCATTTATACTTAGGAGAGTGTACAAATTTAAATAACCTCCCTGAAACCATTGGCGACCCATCTCTGCTGCAACGTCTAAAATTCATTTTCTGATATTCTTGGAAATTTGTCACTATTGCAGCATTTAGAATTGAGGCGTTGTACATATTTAAATAGCCTCCCTGAAACCATTGCCCCTTTTTCAGTTGCAAATTTTAGACTTGCATGGGTGTAGTAAATTAAATATTTTTCTCTGATTTCTTTTGTCAACTGTCTCAGCTGCGTACCTGAGCATAATAGGAAGTTTAAAGGTTTAATTAATCTTTCTGATTTTATTGTTAACTTGTCTCATCTTTTTATTCAAATTAGTATGAGATTGTGGATCCAAATTAGTAGAACTTTTCAATAAGAAAATTAGAAATTACTCTCCTTTGATTAACCAGAGATTCTTCCTTAATTGTTGCATTATCATAAGTTAGTCTCCTTGGTGTTGTATGTTTGGCATTTGGTATTCTATCTTCGTATGAATAGGTATGTAAATATACCCACATTATTTAGGTAAAATGTCGAAGCAAGGTATTTAGTGAAGTTATGGCTCTTGTAGGATGAGATTTTTTTAAAATCACTTAGCTACATTAGTTATATTTTAGAATGAATAAACATATATTATTATAATTTGTAATGCCATTTAGTAGGAAGGACATTTGGTTTAACTCATTGCTTTTGATTAGTTTCTCTTAGAATAACGAAAACCCATTACGAATTATTGAAGGAATTTACTTTCTAGAATATTGAGTTCATAGTACTCCCTTATAATAGAAGTGTAGAATTAAGAGAATAATAATTCAATTTAGGAGTTTTAGATTAAATGTTGGGAATTGAGAACTCAAGTAGGTGTTATATATATATATATGAATGCTTGTTCTTAAATTATGAGAAATGTTTAGTATGTTCTAGTATTTAATTAAGGATGTAGTTAATGGATTTTAAAATTAGTAGAAATAAAAGAAAATTGATTTTTAATTTATATGTAGTCAAAGAAGAATTTATTTAATAGATAAAATAGAGTAGAAATGTATAGGTTGTTGAATTCCTTATAATTTTAAATGTTGTATCGCATTTGTACTGAATTCTTAAATAATACAATTGTATATCTTTTACCATGGTTAAGTATTGAAGTAAACTCGGTTGACCTAATTATGGTAGTTTTATAAACTTAAGTCAATGAAACAAATTGTTCCTTGAATTGAGTTTTCATTTTTAATTATTTCTTTTGGATTGTTAGCTAGTGGATATCTTTATGACAATTTGAGTTTCTATTAAATGAGGTTCTTATATGGATGGTTATTTAGAATCTTGAAATTGCATTTGTTTTGGTTGTTGAGTAGGTTGGTATCTTTTAATTGAGAATGTGATTAGATAATTGTTGTCATTGTCATATTGCTGATTTTATGAATGCAATTTCGTACCAATCTAAGGGATTCTTGTGAGGAGAAAATTGAGGTCTCCCGTGGAATACCTAGTTGGTGGCTTTAGGTTTTGTTAAGTGATTTTTTTGTATTAAAGGTTGATTTTCTCTTTTGCGTTTCCCTATTTAAGGTGACACCATTGTTGATTTGTGATTAGTGTCTTATGGCTTAAAAACATCATAATATACCTTCACTTCACAATATTGTAAAGGTTGGAAATGATTGATCTTTAAAATAATGTTCTTTATAGATTGTTTCAAGTTACTTCTTATTGGATGAATGGATATCTTGTATTTGAATGTGTGGTTTTATGGATTGTTTTGTTAGATCCTTTCAATGTGACTTTTCATGAGTTGATTTTGAGTTGGAGATCTCTCTCATTTAATTCATGTTGCTATTCATTGGGAACCCATATGTTTTCTATTGTTCTTTATCCTAAGTGGTAACTCGGTTAATGTTTTCATTGTCATGATTGATGGTTCTGCTTGAGTTGTTAATGAGTCAAATTGAAAAGTTCTTTGAGTTATGGGTATTCCGAGAGGAGAATATAGAGGTCTCCCTTGGATTTTTTGATTTAGTTTGTATCGAAGTTGTTGATGTTGTTTGAATGGAGTTGTTGATCTTATTTTTATGTATTCTCTTATTATATTTGAATCGGAATTAGTGCTTGTGACCTTGCAATTATGGTTGTCAGTTCCTTGTTAGGGAACCCTAGTGTAAACTTTTTGAGAATTTTCCAAAGGCTTGAGTTGATTGATAATTGATGTTCTCTCTCTTTATGTTCCCTTGATGTGGCAAGTGTTTTTGTTTCATGATTTTGAAAAGGGTTGTACGAGAATTGTTGAGACTCTGGTTTTGTACTTGTTAGCGAGATGGGTAATGCCTCGCACGCTTTTATTATTCTTTGTTCAAATCATGATGGTACAACCCTTGGTTTTTATGTTGTTGGGTCTCTAGGGAGAGTGGCTCCTCGTGGGGGCTAGCGCCCCGTTAAAGGGGAAGGGCACAGGATAACCCACGAGTGAGTTAGTAATCAAGTGAAAAACTAATAATTAATTTAGGTGGGTTGGGTAGTAATATCATTACAAGATTTTAAAAAAATGGATGCCTCGTCTTCATTAGTGCTTCCGCAGACTAATGGAAGGCTGAGAGGGCCATGGTTGGCAAGGTTGTAACCTCGTCCTCAAGAGAGGTTATCGGCTCCGCATGAACTACCCTATGGTGCCTGTGCCTCAAGTAGGAGGAAGGGCTAGGAGATACATAGATAGGGGCCGGTGCCTCAGTTTGGAGGAAGGGCCAGGAGAACCCATGTGGACTATGCGATGACACTCTCCCCTGGTTGCCCTTGTGTTTTACTTTATTGTGTTCCTCTGGAAGTAGGTAATGGGAGTTGGTTTAGATTGTTGTTTGAATTGATTTAAATTGATTTATGATTATTGTTTTCATTCATTGTTAGTATGTTTTGTGGTCTTGTATGATCTCATTTATAATTGATTTACGATCTTGTATCTTATGATACTGTGATTTGATGTTATTGTGTTGTTTAATTACAATTTGGAATTGTATTATGTTTTTAATTAAGTTGATTTGGAAGTGTTTTATGATCATCCTTTGGTTACTTGTTACTGGTCATTGCTTTGATTTATGTGATGAGATTTATGATTTTAAGTTATTTTAATGACTCTTGGATATTGTTGATTATGTCTTTGTAATTCTTGAGTTTTACGATACTTTTGTATGGCGTTGAGTCTTGTGGTTCCCTATTGTGGATGTTCTTGGTTACGATCTCTTTCTTGTTAGCTCCTTAGCACGGGGGGTGGGTCTTCAGACTCACATGGTTGGGTGGAATGTGCTAAGCACCCCATTGGGTCCCCAGTCGAGGATCGAGAGGTGCGGATTGGTGCTATTGCAATGACTCCAAAGTTGTATTTATCTTGGATCCAGTTATGATATGTTGTATTCATTGTATCATGATTATTGTTGTATGGTTTCCATGCATATTGGAAACACTCTTGTATCATTGTACCTCTTGAGGATTGTATTGTAATATATTATTAAACTCGGTGTGGATATTGGCCGTGGCAATTGTTATTCAATGTGTTAAGTTATTTATGCATATGTTGTATTTATGTACTCAGATAGGTTATTTTCAATGATTATCATGTATGTGTTATAGTTGATGACATTTACTTTGTTATGGATTATATCTTTGGATTTTATTCTCTATTGTTGTTATGTGGATTTCAGTCGCGTAATGACTCCTCGTGTACCCCAAGGGATGTATGTGCTAGTGAATCTACTTAAATGAAAATTCATGTCACAACTTAATGTGTATTACATGTATGCTATGTTAACTTTAAAAAAAAATAATAATAAATAAATTGTGCAGTGATTATTGTTTAAATGTCCTTTCGGGTTCACATGACAGGGCGTTACATCTACAAGATTTTCCAATGGTGGAACATATGGGTTGAATTGTGGGATGGTAGGTGAATTATAAATTGCATTTTGATAAGGTGGTGTGTTTTTATATGTGTTATATGATGTAAATTGTGGATTGGTTTCATATTGTTGATTTTGAGGTGATGATGGTGTTGGTGTGCAATATGTTTCATATGAATTTTGATTGTATAGTAAGCCTTTTTGTTGTGTAATTTATTGTTGTTGTTGGGTGTATTTTTGTTGTGCTTGTAATTCTTGTTTTCTTTGGGGTGATGGAGTAATGTGTTGTGAAGGTTGAATATTTTGAATCATTGTGATGTATTTATTTTTCTGAATATGTGATGGATTTTTTGGAATGGTATTATGATTATGTTGTGATAGATGAATATTTAGATTTTTTAAAACCTTGGTATTGATGTTGTTTTGAAACTAAATTTTGAGTTTGAGCCACGTTATTTTGTTAACCCATTTTATTTTTGAATTTTTTTGTGATCCTTTATTTGGTACCAATTGATGTTGGGACATGAGTTGAAGATTTCCTTAATTTTGTGACAATGGATTGTAGGATATTTGTTTATGTTGTGATGTGTATTGAACACTTTGATTTTGGGGTCCTAAATATTGTGATACTTGAGGACCTTGTGGTTGTTGAGTTTTCAGAACCTCAAGGGTGTTGAATCCCTTGAGGTTTTTGTGATATGTGTTGTGAACCTTGAGGTGGGTGGTTTTTACTTTGAGGAAATTGTGATGTGTGATAACCTTGTGGTTGTTGAGGTATTTGTTCTAAACCTTGAGGTTATTGAACCCTTGAGGCTCTTGTGATATGAGTTGTGACCCTTTATGTTAATATTATGTGAGTTGTGAACATTGAGGTAGATGTGAGGTATGTTGTGAACCTTATGCACTATGAATAGGATGAAATGTGGGAGGAATATTGGTGTTAGCATTTTTAATGCCAACATTTTCTATAATTCTGTAGACCTTGAGGATTTTAATGGTAGCTTGTAAGATTAGTTGGATCCACTCTATAATTAGTTGTATATTAGATTGGAACATGTAATGAAGATGTTTGTGGCATAGATTGAATGATGATAAGTACCAAAGGTGAATTTTGAGAATGTTAACCAATGTTTTGAGAAGGTTAACCCATGTATGCAACATTTGACAAGGGTTGTTCCCTAAGTATGTTAACATAAAATGTAGAATGGAGTTTGAATTCTTTTTCTAATGTAAGAATATATTGTGTAGGATTTAGTTTCAACATTATGTTAACAAGATAATGAACCTTAGGGTCATGTTGCATCTTAATTATCTCATCTATTGCAAGTCCAAAAGAATTATTTATAACATCTTCTATGTGAACCCTTGTATGTTGTGATGTTTGAGATGGTTATGAGGGGTTATGTGGTGGAATTGTGAAACTACTAGGTTCAAACTCATGCACTCCAATTTTGTGTTCATTTGGGTCACTCAGGACAGGTAAGTTTGGGTTTTGTTTCATATTTCTCTTGTGTTGTAATTGTGTTATAACCAAAAAACTTGTATCAACCTTTAGTGTTGTATGACGTGATTGGTATTTTCTAAATTATTGGGTTGAATCAAATTATCCTAAAAGAGAATGTCTAATGGGTTTAGGACTAATGATGATGTGAGTGATGTGATGAAGGGATGAATGATGTGAAACTATCAATTTTGAGTAAAATCTCTAGAATCAAGGTTTTTTTATGTGTGTTGGATATTGATGTTGATGAACTTTCCAATCCTAGGTGTAGACATGTGACTAAGATATGTTTTCCCAAAGGGATGTCTACTAATCCAACTAGATGTATGAAAAAGGATATTTTTCCAAAAAAATAGCTAAACTAGGTGATGTTTGATTATAAATTAGTTAAAGATATTTTTTTTCCAAAATTTTGAGTTGTTTGTGAGATGGAGTGTTTGAATGGTTCAATGTTGATATTTGGTTTGATTCATCCTAATGTGAGACCTAAGAGGGAATTTTAATAAGCAAAACATGTTGAGAAACAAGGATTTTTTTTTTTGTATTTTGAAAACCTAGAAGATGAAATGATTTTGATAAAGTACATTTGGATGATGTTTTAATGTGTGATAACCAAAATTATTCTGATAAAAAAAACTTAAAATATGAATTTTCTTCGATTTTTTGTTTTTGTGTCCAAGTAACCAAGGGACACCTACTTTGGGCATTCAATTCTTAAAATATGATTTAGCATAAGTTTTTTTTACCACATAGAAGTCTTGATTATGAATTTTTCAAGACTAAGATGTCTACAACCAATCATGTTTTTTTCCAAAAAAGCTCAATGTTACACCCTATTGTGTCTTTATCTATTTGCTATTACTACAATTGGTCAAAATATTAAATAAGTGAATGTATTTGTAACTTTGATTGAAATACATGTGTTTGCACTTTTTTTATCTATATCATTGAGGAAAAAATGAATGAATGTTAATTTTTTTTTTTTATAATGAGATGAATATGAGGAATGAATGTTAATTGAATTTTATATTCTAATTATGAAATGTATAATCCAAATGATTGTTTTGATGAACATATGACTATGGTTGAAAATTTTCCAAGTTCAATGTAGATACATGATCAAATCTCTAGAAGAGAGGGGGATTATAACTCAGGAGAAGGAATTGGTTGGGTAACCTTTATTATATCCTAACTAAGATTTCACACACTCACTTATAAAATTTCAAGTCATAGTTGTAAGAAATGGGTGAGTCACCTTTAGTCATGTTTGTGTCTGAATTAGTAAGGATCATGATTTTTGTTGAGTGTGTTCTTGGTACATATAAGTTCTTCGTTGTGTTGCTATATTTAATCTATGAGATAAATATTCATGAAATGTATATATATGTATACATGTACCTGTCAATGATGTAACGCCCCGCCGTGCGAACCCCAAAGGACAATAACACAATAATTACATAAATTTTTTTTAAAAAATAAAATAAAATAAACATAACATACATGTAATACACATTAAGTCATAACATGAATTTCAATTAAATAGATTCATTAACACATACATCCCTTGGGGTACACGAAGAGTCATTACACAACTTAGATCCATACAACATCAATAAAGAATAAAATCCAAAGATATAATCATTAACAATAAATATAACACATACATGAAAAGTTCATTGATAAGAAGCCATCTGCACATAAATACAACATATGCATGATTAACATAACACAGTGAATAACAACTACCATGGTCAATATCCACGCCAAGTTTAACATTTCATTACAGTACAATGTTTAAGAAGTACAATGATACAAGAGTGTTCCAAATATGAATGGAAACCATACACAAGATACCATGATACAAATAATTAGAGAAATACAAGTATCAAAACTGGCTCCAAGACAGATACAACTCTAGAGTCACTGCAATAGCACCAATCCACACCTCTCGATCCTCGACTGGGGACCCAATGGGGTGCTTAGCACGTTCCACCCGACCATGTGAGTCCGAAGACCCACCCCCCGTGCTAGGAGCTAACAAGAAAGAGACCTCAACCAAGAACATCCAACAAAGAACCACAAGACTCAGCGTCATACAAAAGTATCATAACACTCAGGAATTACAATGACATAATCAACCACATCCAAGAGTCATAAATCTCATCACATAATTCAAGGCAATAGCCAGTAAACAAGGAACCAAAGGAAGATCATAAAACACTTCCAAATCAAACTAAATTAATAAACATAACACAATTCTGAATCACAATGACACAATACAATAACATCATATCACAGTACCATAAGAGTACAAGGTCAAAACCCAAACATCCACAAGATTTATACAAGACCAAAGAATACACCAGAGATCAAATAGGGTAAAACCATAAATCAATTCAAAACAACTATGATCCATCAATTCAAGACAAAGACCCACTTCCAGAGGATTTCCAAAGAAACAACATAAGGAGGAGTGTTAGAGGAGAGTGTCATCGCATGGCTTAACATGGATTCTCCAGGCTACCTACTGCAAGGTACCACCTCCATCTACTGACGGATTATCCAGGAAACCAAGCACTAGGAACCGCCCCCATCCATGGTTATCCAGGCTACCTATCTCAAGGAACCACTCCATAGGGTTGCTCATGCAGAACCGTTAACCTTTCATGAAGACAAGGCAACGATCTTGGCAACCACGGCCTTCTCAATCCCCTTTAGTCTGTGGTAGCACTCAAAGGCGGATGAGGCATCAATTATCTTTTTAATGTGATTCTACCCACCCCCTAGTTAATTATTTAAATTATCACTTATTAAATTCACTCTAATGAGGGCTATCCTGGCACCCCTTGTGCACCGACCACCCACTTAGAGCCACTCTCACTCTAGACACTCAAAACATAAAAACCAAATCCAAGGGTTGTACAACATAACAAGTACATTAGATCACAACAGAGAAGCATGCAAGGCATTACCCATCTTGCCATAAATACATAATCAAAATCTCCATGATTCCCGTACAACCCTTTCAAAAACATGAAACCAAAACACTTGCCACAACAAGGGCACATAAAAGGAGGAACATTAACCAATAGTAAAATAAACCTCTGGAAGATTCTCATAAAGTTACACTAGGGTTTCCCATGAAAATCTGACAACAATAAAAACAAAACCTTGAAGAACTATTTTCAATTCAATTATGATGAGAGAATACATCAAAATAAGATCAACAACTCCCTTAAACAACATCAACAACTTCAATACGAACTAAATCGGACATCCAAGGAAAACCTCTATTTTCTCCTCTCGAAATACCCATAATTCAAAGAGCTTTTCCATTTGACTCATTAACAACTCAAGCAGAACCACCAATCACGACAAAGATAACATTAACCGATTTACCACTTAGGGTAAAGAACCAAAAGAAAACATATGGGTTCCCAATGAATAGCAACATACATTAATTGAGAGAAAATCCCCAAACTCAAAATCATCTCACGAAAAGTCACACCAAACATCCTAATAACATATCCATTTATTCAATAAGAAGTAACTTGAAACAATCTAAAAAGAACATTACTTTAAAGATCAATCATTTCCAATCATTTAAGGACATCACAATATTGTGAAATGAAGATAAAATCTAATGTTTTAAGCCATAAGACACTATTCACAAGTATACACTTCCAAACACAAATTAAACAAACTCAATTTACATATTATAACAACAATCTCCCTTCGAAGATCAACCCACTCAACCAACAATTTGATCCTGATATCAATCACAAGTATTTTCTAGAACTGTTCTTATAGAAATCCCACAAATCAACTATTAAAAGAATATGAGGGAAATTGACTTAGAAAAGATCATTTAATTTTATTCATTTACATAAACCCTTTGTTTAACTAAATATAATTAATCAAAACATTTATCGAATCAACAATCATTCACTAGCCTTTATCGTAATACCCAACTATTTAAAGTTTTCAAACTTATTTACTTCCATTTATCTTATAAATCAATTCTCCCACCTAGACAGAAATAATCCTTATTGCCAATATTATCTACATACAAAACTCTACTTTTCATTATTTCTAAGTTAACTATCCCACTTGAAATTAATCAAATTGAGAATAAACTAATCTATGAATGTTACCCAAATTATTAACATAAGGAAACTCTCTCTCTAATAACTGAACTACCTAATAATTCTAATTTTCTAACTCCTATAAATAAATCATTTTCTGAACATAAACACATTAATCACAAAGTCATAAGGAATAATTCCATACAAGGAAACCATCAACACATCAACCTTTAAGAACACTATCTTAAAACACTTACAATGAACAGGCCATTGAGACATCTCCATAAATATCCCACAAATAACACCCATCTTAAAACAATTAAATAACACTTAAACCAATAATCAAAACACTTTGTTTACATTTACTCACACATTCTAACCATAAAGACCTTCCTTTAATTTAAGCATTATTTCAAAGTTTTTACCACTTATTTTAATTAAGAGAGTATTTACTACAAATAATTATATTTAAAATAACTATATCATTTATAAGATAACCAACTCCATCAACTGTTTAATATGAATCCTAATTATAACTTTAAAATGTAATACTAAGATGACAATTCTATAATTTACAACTTTATTATAATACTAAGGTGACGACACTAATAGATTATTTCACACAGTAGTTTGATAAATAATTATCATTCACAGACTCATTAGATAACAAAAGGTAATTAAAACCATTTAACATTTAATCAGTATCATTTAATTTAATTAACCTATGAACCTGGGATTTATCCTCACTTAAAAATAACTTTATCATTAACCTTCAAGTAAAAGAAACTATGTAAATGTAGAATCACTTATCTCCTTTAGTGAACCCTAAAACTTAATTAACCATATAAATCAATTTACTTTAACTAAATACATAGTTCATTTATCTACAACAAAATTAAATACCTAATTCAATAATGTTCATTCCGTTAAAATCTTTTGTTAAATAATATTTTACTAAGCAACCTATGGAAATAACCATTTTCTCTTTAATTATTTACCTAATTCATTCCCTGGCACAATAATTCACAAGTAATTGTAGCAATATTTTATTCTAAGTAACCAACTACCTAATTGCCAAGAGTATCCATTAGCCAATCCTAAAAGCATGCGAGGAGTTTAGATATTAAGATAACATTTATTTCATTCTAAAAGAAATATAAAAGATATCATGAAATTAATACTATAAAATTAAATTACCAATTAAGAGAACATGTAAGAAAATTCAAGATATATTTTATATTATAATTTTCCTTAATTTAAATCTTACGTTAAAAACTTTTAACCTATCTTTCCATCCTAATTTAGATACAATGATTAATAATATTCAAAAAGGACATATGTTTCTTCCTAAGGTAACAAATGTGAGAATTCTAACTGCACCATCCTTAACCCCTAATGACTAACTACCTGGCAAGATTTCATGCCAACAATTAATAACTTTATTTATTCAAAACAAGATCCTCTAATTATATCTCACCTCAACCAATATCTAACCTAATTATTAATAAACAAATATATATATAGATATATATATCTAACCTAATTATTAATAAACAAATATATATATATATATATATATATATAACTTCACTTTCTGATTACAAATAAGAGATCATTTATCTAGCTGGGATAAAAATCTAATTCTTCACAACACAACCTTAACCTAAATAAAATTTATATTTTTAGTTAATCTACTCTAATTCATTCACTTCATTAACTAAACATCTTTCAACGTAATTTCCTTAACTACTAATATTACGAATATTACCTAAAAGCAAGACCTTCACAGTAATAAAAGAATATACCCTTTGCACAATATTTACCTTAAACCTATTCAGTTACAAAAGCATAACCCTAATTCCCGATATTCTAATGTGTCACCCATTTTCATTATATAGTATAATCATTAATTTTACAACCAAGATAACATTCTTTATTATTTCTCTATTTACCTCAAAACCTATCATACTAGTAGACCAAAATTTAATTTAACTTTTTATAAATTATATTTATTATCAGCAAAACGCAACCATAAGGGAGCAGCTTGATAGCAGCCTCGTATTTTAAGCATAACGCCAAAACTATAATCTGGGTATTTGAGATTTTTGGACAACAAATAGAACACTAGAATTTGGAGAAACCCTTTAAATTTACCAGCAAAATAGTTTGTATAAAAAAATGTTATGGATGACACAATTAGACTGTTTGAATAGAGTCACAGGAAACAGTTTACCAGTATAACAATATATATATCTATTTTTTTTTTTTACAAACAAAATATAATATGTATATATATATATAAACAATCGCAATAGATTTAAAATATTATAATTTAAATCAACATTTTAATGGATCTTTAATCCTAATCTCACATCTATAAATCTATAAATCTATAAAGAACGAGAGGTTCATCAATAATAAAATAAATGAATTTTCATTAAATCACTTAAGAATATGAAATGTAAAATTTACCCAGA
>VDFB02261721.1:0-32470 GCA_007258455.2 Sequoia sempervirens | reverse complement strand
AATCATGCTGAAGACATAATTTCAAAGTAGAGTATCAGTTTTCATTAAATATCCAAGAGAAGTTTTATTGAGGACGGAATTTATACAATATTTCAATGCAGAAAGCTAAAAAAGGTAGAATAACATGTGAATCAGACTTTTTAGCTTTTTCAATTTACCCATATGAGTGTGTATATTCAGAACAGTAGGTTAGGTTTTTTGTCATATGGGAATTTTTAGACAATGCTATTTTTTTTTGTCTCTTCTAAGTGTCAAGCATTTATACGAAGGAAATCAAAAGACACAGAAATACCAATGAAAAGTAAAGACCACTGGTCATTTGGGTCGAGCCCATAAATTGAATATAGATAAATACACATATTTTGTCACCATTTCCAATCATCCATGTTCAAAATACATAAAACCATGAAGTTTTACATTTCCAGTGATACCCATGAGAGGGCTTGTTAAGTAAATGACAAGAATAAATGCAAAGAATGGGTGGTGGAGCTCTGCCAGAGAAATCAGAATAGATGCATTTTCTTCAAGATATACATGCATTTTTTGCAAGATATACAAATACCCATGTCATTCTTTTGTTTTAGAAGTCCGAAAATAGACCATCAATTCTAATGGGACAAGCTTATAAACTAAATGAAAAATGAATATATGATACCCACATTTGGGTTGAGCTTCAAAATATAGAAAATGCAATTACAGTGATAACCCATGTGAGGTTTTGTAGGAGACAGCAGGAAGACATAAAAATATGAATTCCCTACAGTGAATCGAGTTTCAAAATGAAGAGAACATAGTTTTATTCAATTTTTCATGATACCTATATGCGGGTATGTCCTCAAATATGCATAAAGATCAATTTCTTGTTTTGGGTCAAGCCCAAAACCTTTAAGTTAATGCTATCTATGATACACATTTGGTGTGGCCTGAAAATGGCCAGAAACTTATACCTAAAAGAGAGATTCTTTAAGTCTCTAAGGAACAAAATATCTAGCAAAGATGGCTTACCATCCAATGCTATGGAGAGTGTGTATAGCCGTGGCCAAGAGCTCCATAAAGCATCCATAAAGCAAGAGCTAGAGCTCTCAAGATGACAGTCGAGCTTTAATGGTAAATATAAACACATAAAATACAAAACAAAGGCATTAGAAGTTGTGTTTGCCACAACTATAAGCCAAGTGTGAACAAAATATGGAGCCCTAGAGGCTATGGACACATAACTTACCTAGTGCACACGAAGCATAAGCAAAAAGCCAAAAGTGAACCCTCTCATGGAGTCTCCTGACAGAGGCCGAGTTCGAGCTCATGATGGCCAAAGAAGAGAAAAGCACAGGAGTAGATAAAGTCAGATAATATGAATAGGCCGCGGCCTTATGTGTTCTTTTTGTTCTTTCAATAAAGGAAAAGAGCTATAATTACAGACAAAGCAAGCTTACCTAGATGGATTTTCAACTGTCAGAGGAGTAGTGAAGATTCCCAAGGCATCCGAGCTATAAATTCAACCATCATGGTGGTGCATAGGGAATGCTTTATGATCTAGGATTGATTATTTTCTAGGGTTTGTTTTCTCATAGGAAATCAATTATCCATTGAGGGTTCCTTGTTTTTTAATTGATTTTAGAGAAATCAATTGAAGATTAATGAGAGGATGATATGTATTAATATTTTGTGATTTTTTGAGAAAATCAAAGCACTGTAATGGAGAAATAAGAAGGTTTTCTTTTTACAAAATATTTTTAATCTTTAATTGCAAAAAATAAGATAAATTGTAAAATCTGCAACTTTGTAAAGTAGAATCGTAAAACAATCTTCTATAAATTATTTCATGATTTTTTGCTATTTTTTAGAAGATTTTTATTAACTTCTTCTCTTAGTTGGATTTGAGTGTTATCTTGGAAAGATAAGGTGTTTTTTGAGCTTTTAAAGTAGATTCAGCCTATTCTTAGAGGAGACTGACTGGTGATCATAAAAGAAGTGTTCTTTCATTTCCTATGTAGTTTCCTTTTGAGACGTACTTGAAGGCCTTTGAGCCCGATGGGTTTCTTGAGAGTGATGTTTCTTTCAGTGCTGACGTCTTTTCCTCTTAGAGTTTATTTTACACCCTCGCCTATACATTTTGAGCTTAGAACCCCAGGAATTCTCATGGCGATTGACTCTTCTGGCTTCACAATTAATACAACAGTTCTTCTTTCCATTTTCTTGTCTCAAGGCTCGTAACAGAAGTTTGATGCTTTGTGTTTTCAGATTTGAAGCCTTAATGTCCTACTTTTATAAGTTTTCTGCACAATATTTCATGTTTTCAGGTTATATGATGTGTTCGATGTTTCTGAATCTTCATATGAATTATTGATGAAATCATGCATTGGTGAGATTTTAGGAACTATTGTAATAAAGGAGTTATTGTGAGTGGCAAGAACTAATTTTTTTCAGAAGTAATAAGTTAAACATTAGTAGTCATAGGTTTTAGTTTTTCAGACAATTTTTATCCCTTTCCTTAGAAATAATTTAGAATAAGATCAATCATTCAGAGAACCAACTCACTCTGGAGATTCCTCCTTCGCTCAAATCACCCACATCTGAAGGAGGTTTCCATGTTTCAGTAGGTTGTTGAATACTGTACATCTTCAAAAGAGGGTGCAAATCTATTGACAAATTTTTGGCACGCTTCTGTGACTCAAAATCTATTTCCAGGAAGTTTTTAATGTTTTAAAGTTGCTATTTGGTGTATGCATTGATTTTATTCAGCCTTTTGGAGGTTTTTTCATATACTTGGTGACTCTGTTCTCAGTTTTTGGATGCAAATTAGGTGCCAGTTTGTTTAAAAATATTAACTTTGCTTTGTTTTCTAACTTATGAATGGATAGATATGTCAATATTTCATGGCCATCCATCATATCATTGGCCATATCATGAGAGCCCCGTTTGTTCATCTCCATATTAGTTATGCCAGTATAATCATTCTGTTGGTTTCAATCTCACGGCTTCTCAAAATCAGTCCCAAGAGATTCAAGACTTGAGCTTCAGTCATATAAGGCTGAACTATGAAAGGTAGATGAATGAAATAGATCAAAAGGGGCAGATTGCAAGCATAAAGAGAACGTTGCTTTATTACATGAGTCAACTCAAGGAGATCAAGAAGCAGCATGAGTATAACCAGCACCAGGAGGAGCTAGCTTTTCAATCCCATCTTCATGAGCAGGAGTTGGAGGCCTAAAGAATACAGTTTTGGAGAGGGAGGCAGCTGCACAAACAAAGCTTCTGCTTGCTCAGTTTCAAAGGCATGAAGCCCAAATGGCTCCTACCATTTCAGTGCATCCTATTCAAGAAGAGGTTAGTGAGTTTAAAATTCCAAGTTTTCTAAAAGATGAGCATCCTAATTCTCCTAAGATTGAGATTCCTAGCTTTAGAGATTTTTTACCTTTGCAAGAACCTATTATGCTTCAAAATCATCCAATTGTAAAGCCTTTGCCTCATCAAGAGATTGGTTTTGAATGCAAATAGAATCCTCAAAAAATAAAAATACTAAGTTTTCAAATTTTTGATTTTTCCATGGAACCTGTTGGCATTCGAGACCAGTCCATTAGGAAGCAGCCCCTTTTCCAGCTGGAAATTCTAGAAATTTCCCAAGTTTCCCAACTAGATAAATTTGATTGTCCTTCAACTAATTTCCTATATTAGGATAGATCTCTTGTCTTGGAAAATGACTTATCTTTCACCATAAAAGAAGCTAGAAATGTAATTTTATTGCATATAATTATGGAGAAATATCTGTTCGAGTAGGAAAAGATCGAACAAGAAGGGGCTTCTCATGATGAATATATCAATAAAGAGCTTCCTTCTTTGTTAAAGGAGGATGATATTTTAGAAAATCATTTATCAGTTGATCACTTGAATGCTGCATGTGCGAAGAGGGGTGGTTCATTGGAACAACATAATATCAATGATAATTACTTTGAAGTATGCAGCTAGTTCAATGATGATGAAGAGCTTGAAAGTCATAAGCAATTAGTTGGCGAGTTGCAAGTTCAAGAATCAGAACAGCAACCTGAAGAGGCACAAAAGGGTGAGGTGAGTTATGATTTCATAGCTTTTTTTGAATACCTTCCATATTTTGTTGAGCATGGTGAGGAAAGAACAGATCTGGTCTTAAGTCAACAACATGAGGTTGAGGAAAACAAGGCTGATTTGGAGTGTCTTTGAGAAATAATGACGATTATGAGAAGCTTCCTTTCTTGTGTAGGAAAGAGCTAGAGGTTGTCACATTGATAGAAAGCGTGTTGGAAGAGGCCGTCTCATTATTTGGGAATTTACCTTCCTCCGTTTAAAAGGAAAATTTTGATTTGAGTATTCAAGGGATTAAGCTACATGCAAGCATTGTTCAGGTTGAACAAGAGAAATTTCTAGATACTACTCTTAAAAATCTTCATCAAAAGGTCAATAATAGAAATTCAACCTTTGTCATTTTGAGAGGTTGCCCCATTAGATGCTTAGCCGATGTGGAGGCTACTGAAGTACCAAAAGTCATACTTACACCCAAGTATGTGGATGCAATCAAACAAGAAGTTGTTTTTGGAGTAATAGCTAAAGGCTATCAAGTTCAACTCACTTGTCTAGTTCATGGTAACGATATGCATGATCATTTTCAAAGTGCAAGTAGGTTTCTTTGCATTTTTTATGAAACATTGCAACATTCTATTGAAAATCTACCTATGTTTCATGTTTTCTCAACAATACATAATTATGTAATGCCTCAGTTGCTGATTAAAAAGGGGTGTTATTTCACCCAACCTATAAATGGTTTTGTTTCACCAGCTACTCTAGCTAGTTAAAGTAGGTTAGAGTTAGTAATGCAAATAAGTACATTCTGTACATTTAATTTCAATCGTTTTGCTTTCCCTAAGCATTGTTGTGTGTTGTTCTGTTGGCCATCAGGGCCTGTTAGTTTACTTTATGTTCTATTTTGTCTTCTTTGCTATTGTTTGGAGTGTTGCTGTTCAAATTTCTAAGTTTCAAGAAGGGCAAGAATTGACTTCGTGCCCAATGAACTATTTAAAGGCCACTGATCTATGCTTTGCAGGCAAGCGTATAGCATAAATTGCCAAAATGTTACCAACTTTCATCTCAGCTCAATTGACAGAGTTGGCTGAAAATTATTACATCTTAAGGTGAAATTGTAGTTTATGTTTACGTGTTGTTTGCATCTTTTATTATTTTTTCATCAAGTGACAGTGGAGCATTTAAAAGGAAAATCGGAATTTCAGAGTGCCATCCACATGTTCTAGAATTAAGTGAAGTACAAAATTGAGCATATAAACAGCAGAGCATTTTAAATGCTTTCATTTATTTCATGAAAAGACTCCTATTTTACAAGGCTTCATTTGATTTCAAGAATTAGAATGATATTACAAAGATTTGCATTGAAATGCATTTTCCTTTCAAATGAAAGCAAAGATCCACACAAGCCGTGGATGTGACAGTTGCAATATATCACTAATAGCACATTACACTACTGAAGATGTAGAAAATAAAACATATAAGTGACGACATAATCATCATTGCCTGATTATCAACGGTTGACGCTGAATGGTGCACCTTTGTCTTCTTGAGCTTTGTCGACATGTAAGAGAAAAGAGGGGGTGTCATTGGCTTCGATTATGAAAAAACCTATATGAGGCACCCACAATAGTACAATCTACTATTAATCATGCATTGAAACAATCAAAGAAGTGAAGAGGAAATGAGCTGAAGGAGAAATATCATGATCACTATTTTCTATTTTTATGCTAACATTGTTTGTTTCTTTGTGCAGGTATAGGAAAATCACGAAGCTAATCATTACTCAAAGACCAAGCATGTGGAGAAAAATGGGCTCCCACAAGGTTAGAGCTCGGCATGCTACCCTACTCATCAAATGGGCTGATTTAAAGATTACATCATATATTCATCAAAAAAAGTAATATACAACTAAAAGAGTAAAACATAGTTATCTATCGAGCTACTAAACCAACTGTGCATTCATAACAATTAGGTTAATGTTTTATGAAGGCTACAGGTGAATAGTGAGCTTAGTTCACTCAATTAATTCAGCTGAGTACATTTACACCAGATATTGTTGTATAAGTTCATGTTCTATGTTATTGGGTTCATCATGATCATATATTTCATGCAAGTTCCAGTTCATCAGTTTTCTTTTCATAGTCAAGGATACTGAACAGGGATACATTATGCCGTAATAAAGAGTTTTGTTTTGATTTTCATCCTGAAGGAGAGCATATTTAAAGAACAGTTCATTGAGGAGAACATAAAAATGCATGAAGAGTGCCCGGTTGAGGCTCAATAATGTGAAATAGCAGACCATGCACTCAAGTGATAAATGAACTATTAGTTCCAACTTGACTGGCAATGCAGTGCAACATTAAGGTATGCAATTAAAATGATCATTCTAGAATAATCAGGAAAGAGGAAGCATTGCAAAGGTGTCTCAGAGGTATTAATCATGTATGGAAGAGGTCAGGTATAGTGTAGTCCATGGTGTTGCAATGTTTCAATCTAAAATCTCTACTAAGTTCAAGAGAAAAAGGTGAAGGTTGTTGTGTGTTAGAGTTAAGGAATCCAAAGGAATAGTGGTGTGTACACAGTTTTGATAAGAATTTACACACATAAGGGTTATTTTAAGGATGTGCAGATTGTGCATGGAATAAGTAAGTAAATTTTGTGTGGAAAAGGGAACAACATGAACTCATATGGTTGTAGCTCGAACAAGGGATACATTTCCAAAATTTTATAGGGTCCGTGGTTCATTTTTTTTTAGGAAGAGACAAACACAAAATCATGCTGAAGACAAAATTTCAAAGTAGAGTATCATTTTTCATTCAATATCCAAGAGAAGTTTTTTTGTGGATGGAATTTATACAATATTTCCATGAAGAAAGCTAAAAAAGGTAGAATACCATGTGAATCAGACTTTTCAGCTTTTTCAATTTACCCATATGAGTGTGTTTTTTCAGAACAACAAGTTAGGATTTTTTTCATTTGGGAATTTTTAGACAATGCTATTTTTTTGTCTCTTCTAAGTGTCAAGCATTTATACGAAGGAAATCAAAAGACACAGAAATACCAACCAAAAGCAGAGACCATTGGTCATTTGGGTCAAGCCCATAAATTGAATATAGATAAATACCCATATTTTGTCACCATTTCCAATCATCCATGTTCAGAATACATAAAACCATGAAGTTTTACATTTCTAGTGATACCCATGAAAGGCCTTGTTAAGTAAATGACAAGAATAAATGCAAAGAACGGGTGGTAGAGCTTTGCCAGAGAAATCAGAATACATGCATTTTCTTCAAGATATACATGCATTTTCTACAAGATATACAAATACCCATGTCGTTCTTTTGTTTTAGAAGCCCTAAAATAGACCATCAGTTCTAATGGGCCAAGCTTATAAATTGAATGCAAAATGAATATATGATACCCACATTTGGGTTGAGCTTCAAAATATAGAAAATGCAATTACAGTGATAACCCATGTGAGCTTTTGTAGGAGATAGTAGGAAGACATAAAAATATGAATTCCCTATAGTGAATCAAGTTTCAGAATGAAGAGAACATAGTTTTATTCAATTTTTCACGATACCTATATGTAGGTATGTCCTCAAATATGCATAAAGATCAATTTCTTATTTTGGGTCGAGCCCAAAACCTTTAAGTTAATGGTATCTATTTTACACATTTGGTGCAGCCTGAAAATGGCTAGAAACTCATACGTAAAAGAGAGATTCTTTAAGTCTTTGAGGAAGAAAATATCTAGCAAAGATAGCTTACTAGCCAATGCTGTGGAGAGTGTGTATAGCCGCAACCAAGAGCTCCATAAAGTATCCATAAAGCAAGAGCTAGAGCTCTCAAGATGACAGTCGAGCTTTAATGGTAAATATAAACACAAAAAATACAAAACAGAGGCATTAGAAGTTGTGTGAGCTATAGCTATAAGCCAAGTGTGAACAAAATATGGAGCCATAGAGGCTATGGACACATAGCTTACCTAGTGCACACGAAGCGTAAGCAAAAACCCATAAGCGAACCCTCTCATGGAGTCTCCTGACAGAGGCCGAGTTCGAGCTCATGACGGCCAAAGAAGAGAAAAGCATAGGAGGAGATAAAGTCAGAGAATATAAATAGGTCACGGCCTTATGTGTTCTTTTTGTTCTTTCAATAAAGGAAAAGAGCTATAATTGTAGACAAAGTAAGCTTACCCAGATGGAGTTTCAACTGTCAGAGGAGTAGTGAAGATTCCCAAGGCATCCGAGTTATAGATTCAACCATCATGGTGGTGCGTAGGGAATGCTTTATGATCTGGGATTGATTATTTTTTAGGGTTTGTTTTCTCATAGGAAGTCATTTATCCATTTAGGGTTCCTTGTTTTTTAATTGATTTTGGAGAAATTAATTGAAGATTGATGAGAGGATGATATGTATTAATATTTTGTATTTTTTGAGAAAATCAAAGCACTGTAATGGAGAAATAAGAAGGTTTTCTTTTTTGCAAAATATTTTTAATCTTTAATTGCAAAAAATAAGATAAATTGTAAAATCTGCAACTCTATAAAGCAGAATCGTAAAGTAATCTTCTATAAATTGTTTTATGATTTCTTGCTATTTTTTAGCATATTTTTATTGAATTCTTCTCTTGGTCAGATTTGAGTCTTATGTTGGAGAGAAAAGGTGTTTTTTGAGCTTTTAAAGTGGATTCAACCTATTCCTAGAGGTTTGACGGTGTGATCTTAAAATTAGTATGCTTTTTTCTGCTTTTATGCAATTTTTGAGACAGTTTGAAGCTTTTTTCCTTGAGCTTTTTTCTGAGCTTGGATTAGTGTTTCTTTAGAGTGATGCCTTTCAAAAAAGACTTAGTCTTTTCTTCTCCTAGAGAGTTCAGTTTTACAGTTCCTTCTCTTATACATTTTTGAGCTTGTGAACGTTGTGTACTTAGTTTTGGCAGATTGACACTCTTTCAGTTTCAGTAATACAATAGCTCTTCTATCCATTTTCTTGTCTCAAGACTTGTAACAAAATTTTGATGCTTTGTGTTTTCAGATTTGAAGCCTTAATGTCCTACTTTTATAAGTTTTCTACACAAGATTTCATGTTTTTAGGTTATATGATGTGTTTGATGTTTCTAAATCTTCATATCAATTATTGATGAAATCATGCATTGGTGAAATTGTAGGAACTATTGTAATAAAGGAATTTTTGTGAGTGGCAAGAACTAATTTTTGTCAGAAGTAATAAGTTAAACATCAGTAGTCATAGGTTTTAGTTTTTCAAACAATTTTTATCCCTTTCCTCATAAATAATTTAGAATAAGATGAATCATTCGGAGAACCAGCTCACTCTGGAGATTCCTCCTTCACTCAGATCACCCACATTTGAAGGAGGTTTCCATGTTTCAATAGGTTGTTGAATATTGCATTCAGTAGGATGCAAATCTATTAACAACAAAAATATTTTGTCTTATTCTTCCCATCTAGGCTCAAGATTCCTTTACCACAAATCATGATAGATGTATTATCACCGAAGCTTATTGGTCCTTCCTTACACTTCTTGATTTTAAAGAATTTTCTTTTATCTCTAGTCATATGGTTGGAGCAGCCACTATCAATTATCCACAAACTTTGTTTATTTGCATGTAGTTCAATTTACACAATCGTAGAGTGAGTGGAACTCTATTCTATTTAATGCCACACTTTCTTAGGTTTCTTTTCAACTTTCTCCCTGATGGGGCTCCTAATTTTTTTGAGATTTTGAGCTGATTATTTTCTTAGCAATGGCATGTCACATGTATTTCCACTGGTAAGGTCTAGGGTTTTAGCTCTTCATCCTTGATTTCATGTTCTTCATGTTTTAATCCTTCAGCATTTTAATTTCAGGTTGACTTGCTCTACCTAATAGTCGGTCATTCAAGCTATATCTTAGGCTATTGCAAACATCCTTTTACCGACCCCTTTCACTTAGGTCTATTGGTCACTTGGTTTCGCATCATTTAAATAATGTCTAAGCTAGGTTGAAAAATATTCTAAAGTCACATTTATAAAGTGTGCACCTTGAAGGTCAAAACCTATTGGCCTAGTGTTGGCTCCATTTTAAACACTAACCTTGTCAGCATATGCAAAGAATACCATCCATCCAATCTTAAGGAAAGATCTTGATCATCTATCACACACCATGTAGGAGTTGAAGAGTGCTTTCTAGAAGATGTGTGAGGTTCATGATTATGAGACACGTGTCCTTGTTGTGGCGAGGTCCAACTATTTGCATTATGTCTAATGCCTAGCATTTCAAAGATCGACAGTTCACAAGCAAAAGTAAGGAAAAATCTTAGCCGTCTATTGCACACTTCATAGAATTAATATAATGCTTATTGGAAGATGTGTGAGGTCCACAAAAGGATGACACGTGTACTATTCCATCCAATGTAAAGTGAAGTGGAGCCCACGAAAAGAGATGATGGGGTTTCCAATTAGGACTCCCCTATTAGATGATGAGTTGCTGAGGTATTACAAAGTGGATTTAAATTGTGTTGACTCAATCTTAGTCACTCATGGTGCCATCTTAGAATGAAATCAATGGCTATTCTTTTAAATTAAGCATGCAAGCATTTGATCCATTTTTCTTCATGTGAGCGAGAAATAATGGCTCAAAGGAAACAAGCAATTATTGAAATTGGGTCATAAAAACATGAAAATTTTCAATCTCCTCACATTATTGAAATCTACGAATTGGTGCAGAGTAACCTGAAAGTTGATCAAAGTGTTTGAGATGGAGCATGGACAAGTTAGGGTTCCTAAAAATGTAAAAAGTTGTGAGTATAATTAAAACTGAATTTTGTGCTTTATTTGAAATATCACAAGTTAGGGCTGGATTGAGAATGTTTTCTTCCAATTACTTTAACCTGCATGCTTTAATTGATTTGTTGCATTAAATTTGTGTATAAAAATGTTCCCCTCAGCTGATTTTGTTCAATTTTGTTTCTTGTGTTTGTACCCTAAGCTGCTTTGCAAGGGAATGATCTTTTGAGCTTTTTTTGTTAGAACCCTATTTTATTGCAAACCTACCTGAACATCCATTACCCCAAAAGCACAAAAGCCTTAATCTGAAACCAAAACTAGGTTGCTCTCTAATGATATTTTTCAACAATTGAAACCATCAACTACCAAGAAGAGCAAAGGAGCCAAGATGTACAATGGTCCTAAGGTTTATGAAGGGTTATAGGACAAGCAAGCTTAGATCTGAGAATCCAAACTGCCTTATACTAGTTGTAAAATGTTTAGAAATTGGTTTGGGAATAGGAATTGTGAATACCCCATTTTCCATACTTGGAGATATGGCATGGGGAAGCCAGTGGTCCCAAATGTATATATGGATGTGGATTCTCTCAAAGATATCACAGCCATATATGATCATGTTTCTAGAATAGTAAGGGCTTATAATGGTACTGAAGTTGTCAGGATTACTAGGGAAGAGATTAATTTTTTTTTCAAACTACATGAATGGAGCTAGGATATGATTCCCATTCACCTAGAGAATTTCAAAAAATAATATGAGAACATCAAAGTTGTCTTTCGAACTACATTGTTTCCTATGCATTGTGCTTCTACTAGAACTGGGAAGAATATGAACCAAATTAGGATTGGAAAAGATGAGAAAGAAATTTTCTGTCTAAATTACTTTACCCATTACTTAAGGAAAATTGTTTGTTCTTTGTATTAGATTATTGGTTTTAATGCATCTGAGACAATACTAGTTGAATATTTATACATTTCCAACCATACTAAGTATGCAATTTAATGTGGTCTGTGATTATGCCACTTACCTAGCAGATAACATGCATAAGTGCCTAGTTGATCTCAAGGGAGGAAAGCATTGGGTAAAATTATGGTGGTATTCTCTTTTAATGCATATGATTTTGTATAAGCAAGAGAAGTAGTTTGGGGAAGATATGTCCTTAAAGAAGGAAGAGGGTAATGTTGAGTTGCATGTCTAGTATTGGACCCAAATTATGGATATGGATGAACAAAAGTATGATTATATGGTCTATCATAATTTCTTTGCATCTAAGCTTATGAGAATGTTGGTTCTTGATCTGCCAAGGATTCCAAAAGAGATTCATGACTTTCTAAGACCTATGGAGAGGAGGCCTGAGCTGAATATAACCCATATTTGGGGAGATATCATTGCATACCTAGATATAACTATATTCAAGGTATATGGGACTTCCACCTATCCTTTTGAGCTGCCAATGGATGTTCCCATTAGAAGTGTGATTCATAGAAGTCATGAGACAGTTGGCTGAAACCTAGGAGTGTCATTTTCCAAAAGGTAAGAAGAAGGGTTCATTATTCCCTGAGTACACTATATTTGTAGTTTTTTGTTGATTAATCTTTTGATGGAAGTCCTCAAGCCCTACAAGTTAGCATCATCTCACCTTACAAACCATGACCCAGAAAGATTCATCCATGAGGTAAAAGTAAAGAAGTCATTGTGGGTGTTTTTTCATAACTTCTACTACCCTGAGGATGTTATCAGAAACATTCTTGATTTCTAGTTGTATGATGAAAGAAAAGTAATGTACCTTGCAAGATGGTGACCAATATTCAAAAGTCAGAGCCAAGTTATGATCCTCTTCCCAACATCGAAGGAGAATGGAAAAAGGTAAATTATGTATTGGAAAATTTTGAAAGTGTTTTTGGTGTCTTGAGAAGAGAAGAGGTTATCAAAGGTAAGGGAAAAACCTTGGAAATAGAAGAAGGACCATCTGTGCCATTGGATAAAAGGCCTTCCTACCAAGAATCTAATAATTTTAAGGTGTATACTAGGAAGAAGGAGATAATTAAGGAGAAAATAGAGCCAACCCCTATTGTATCAAAGGATTAAAGGCTAGTTTCTCCAACTAAATCAACTTCATTACCTCCTAAGTGATATGCTCCTGATATAATTGATATTGACTCCCCTCCAAGAAGTCCTTCCTCAAAGCAACCGCCATTCAGGAAACAAAGGGTTGAAACGAGAATGGTAGTTGATTACCCTGATAGTGATATAGATGATATTGTAATAATGTCTGAAGATATGTAGCAAAGGATACCTTCTCCTCTGAGAGAAGTTGCATCAAGCTCTGGGACAAGTATCTTGAGATTGGGAAAAGATGAATTAACTAGTGTAAGAAATATTGATCACATGAGAAAGGAATCCTGCAAAGAGTTTATGGAGGATGACTCATTTATTGAAACACTATCTTTTAGGGATTTTATATGGAATGAAAAGGTTTGAGAGTATGTAGAGAGGGTTGTTTTTGAAAGAAGTATACATCCCGAGTTTCTTGAAAATGTTGTTCAAGCTAATATGAGGCAAGAGATGAGAAAACAATTTAAGGATATTACACCTAAGCAAGGATGATAACTTGTATGAAAAGGTGGTGTATTTTTATTTCCTAAATGGGATATTGTTCATGCAATGGTATTGGATACTATAACGAGGGATAATGAATAAACATTTAAAACTAAAGAAGCCAGTTGGAAATTTAGGGATCTACATTCATCCATGAATGGGATGCTCTAACAATATGGTCAATGTCTCTCAGTTCAAGGAAACTAAAAGTTTGCAGAGGTATCAAACTTTACTAGCAACCTGATTGTAAAAAGAGTTGCAAATACTCCAACATTAGAAACTACATATATGACCATAAATGTTTCTAGATTTACGAAAGCAACAATTGAGCACCTCATTAATGATAGGGATACATTTAGAATCAAATATCATGATATTATAGATGAAAATAATAAGAGTCAATAGAAAGTAGTTGAGGTTGAATTTGGAAACAAGTGGAGACATTGAAGTCTCAAGGGTAGGCTAGTTCAAGCCATACTGCTCCCTCTCCTCCTATAGCTCAACCTCAATCTCATCCACTTGAACAATCCTTTTCAATTGTGCCTTACAACATGAGTCATCAACCTATTATAGTTGAGAAGCTGAGTACATTAGAGGCAACTCCATCAGATAAACCCACAAAAGAATAATTGCTTCAATAAGTTGAGAAGAATAAGAAATTGATTGAGGAAATGCAAGTCATGATGAATAAGAACAATTCAAAAAAATTCCACACTATCTTGAGGCACTTCAATAGGAAAATTCAATGTAAGTTGAATAGTTTCCATGCTAATTACTCTTTGATGCTAAAAGCAATGAAGATGTCTCAAAGTGATGGAGAATTAGGAACCCCACTCTTAGATAGATGGATTCCTAGAGTTAGTTATTTGAAGCTAATGGCAGATGGTGCTAAGAAATGAAGGGACAACCCTCCAAATTTAATCCTGACCTATAGGTTTTTCTATGATGTTAGGGAACAACCATTCCATGGGTATGTTGCTCCATTAGACATAAAATAAAAAAGTTAAGAATCAAGTATGATCAGACTAAATGACATTGTTTCTTTATATTCTACAAGCCCATGATGAAGTAAAATATTTGCATATGTGGAAGAACCAGGTGGATGCTACAATTGTTACTTTGGAAAAATTAATCTTCTAGGATGTTAATATGGACATAATAAAAGATAATTTGGAGAAGTTATCTTTTATTATTAGGTTTCTCAAAGAATTTGACATGGAAGCTAATTCAATGATGACAAAATACGCTCCTTACAGAAAGAAGATGGATGAAATTATTCATTTTGGTTGGCCATTTGAAGAGGAGTATGAGAAATGGAAGAGGTTATTCATGGTTGGATTGGATTAGTGAATCCAAAATGGAACAAATATACTTGGTCAAGTATTGTATAGGTCTGGCCTTGGAGATTACAATGTATAAAATATGTGTATCCTAGCTAAAGGTGCTACAGGTAAATATTGATCACTGATGTGGATGTTGACTAAAAATTTTGGTTTAATTTTCTTGCATTTGGAATTTCATCATCTTGCCAGGTAGGATGGACGTGCTACAACAACTTGAAGATTATTCTTTTCAACATGTGCCTTTTTGAAGGTGAGGTTGCTTCTCACAACAAATGCAAATGATCTTTGTCTCATATGTATTCCCTCCAATTGAAAATTTAAATATAACTTAATTAGGAAATGTGTCTTATAGTGGTCCAGTTAGAATGTGACATGTATACACTTTTGTCTTAAGCTTATTTTTTCTCCCTTATTCTATAAAAGAGAATTTATGACCATTTGTGGAGGTATTTTTTTGAATTCTGGAGTTGAATAGTGTAATTGCAGAACACAGAGTGAATATGTTAGGAGTCTTTATCTAATGCTTTGAGTCTAGATAGTAATTTTTTTCAAATGTATGGTTTTTGAGCATATCAGAATGATAATTGCAATTTTTTTGATTCTATAGTCTCTCCAATTTAATATGTACTCAAGTTATTAATGAAAATGCTAATCAAAGATCATTTAATCAATTTTCATTTTTGTTAAGCTTTGTTATATGCTTTGATTTTAGGTATGGTTTAAAAAATTAGTTAAAATGCTTAGATCTTATCATAAATTCATGTGCAGAACAATTGGATTTAATAAGTAGTCTTAGGCTTTGATTATAGATGGGTGAATTTCAAAGTAATTTCACTAAGAGCATTTGTGTTTGGGATTAAATGTACCTTGCATTTCAATTTATGTCGAATCCTAGCCCATAGATAATGGCACTGATCATAGTTATTAGAATCATCGTTTAGGATTTTGGTCACTCAACTTGAGAACAATATTTTAAATAACTTTTTCATCAATGTTTTATTTGTTTTGGTTAATGTTGTTTGTATTCTTGGTTATATATTTGTATGTATTTAAAGGAAATACTAGTTTCTTGAAGGATTTAATCTTTCTAACCTTTCATGAGAATATACCCACTTATCTATGTAATGTATACGTCAATTGTTTAGAAGAGTCAAATAATTTACACTATGGGATCACTTGACTCGATGTCCTTGAACTGCAACCAAGACACCTTGTAGGGAGTAGGGTGTGTTGTATTTTCTAATCCTAACTTATCCACCATCTCTATGGAAACCTGATTATTAGTACTTCCATTATCAATAATAAATTTTCAACATTTACCTTTTGTTTTGCACATTGTTCTTAAAAAAGACTTCCTTTGGGTAGGTTCTTGTATCTCCTTGTTTGAATTCAATATGACTCTTTTCATCACCAAGGATTCTCCTGCTTTTGGTATTTCTTCATTTGTAGGTGATCATAAAATTGCTTCATCTTCTTGTGCAATATGCACATTTCCATAGCTTATAGAAGGATTCTCTTGACATTCATAAGATTTTTGTCCATACTTGTTACATTTGTAGCATCCTATTTGAAAACCTCTATCTTTGCATCTAAAATATGACCTTCTACCTAAAATTATTATGTCTTGTTGGCTGCTCTGGTTGCCTTGAACTGCTAGCTCCATCTGTTTGAGTTTGAAATTTTTCTCTTCCTCTTTGTTGTCCTCTTCCTCTATTTTTTCCTCTTTTTGAATTTGTTTTCTTGAGAATTTCTCTTCTTCTTTTAAAGAAAATTGGTATTCATCTTCTACTGTCTTTAAGGGCAACAAACTAATCTCATCTTGAATGTCATATCTCAAGCGATTAATCTACCTAGATACCTTTTCAGGTGTTTCCTCCACATGAATAGCTTGATGTTAATTCTATAAAAATATTCAGTATACTCTTTTACAGACATTAGTTTCTATTTTAAATTATACATTTTTTTAAACAAAGTGATTTGATAGTCTTTAGACATGAATTTACCTTTTAGTTTGGTGATCATTATGTCCCAACTATTAATCTTAGCTTTTCCTTTATTCCTACTTTCATCCTACACTCTGTCCCACCAAAGAGATTCCTCACCATTTAATCTAGTGACAAAAAAATTCACTCTCTTATCTTCATCAAAATTCTCATACTCAAAGTAATTATCTAGATAACTGATCCAATCAATCAATTCTTCTACATTTAAGATACCATCATACATTAGCACTTCTACTCATGGTCTGAAACTTGCCCCTACACTTGCTTTAATTATTCTTTTTTGTGGCAAAAAATTCTCCTTCTGGTTCTGATTCTTCTTCAGAAAATTCTACTTCTTGTTCATTGACATGTCCATTGTCAGCATCTCACCTTTGTGTCATTTCCATGGCCTCTAACCATTCTTGAAGGTTTCTCACTTCAAATAAGTAAGTGTTATCGATAGGTCTTCCTCGACCTCAACCTCATCCTCATCCTCTAACTCTCAACACCATCCCTTGACAAAGAAAATCTAATCTTGAACCTTTAAGAATTATTTTCTACTTTGCTAAAAATGATATAGGGCTAAAATATAAGTTACTTTTCATATGCAAATTTATGAATGATATTTTAATTCTAATTTGCAAAAAAAAAATTAAATGCCCATCATACTTCTGTTTATAATAACTTATTCACCAGAGTGAATTTATTAAAACTATTTCTATGTTTTTTTCTACACATTCCCAACTTTCTAAATCATTTTTAATTTCTTGATTTCATCAAGAAATGAGAAAGTTATAAATATTTTACTAAGACTAGTTTTTTTAAAATATGTGGACATTGTTTTATTTTTCTACAGTAAAACACTCGACACAATAACCCTATCCAAATTAGATCTTAAGAATACAAAACTTATTAGAATTTACCTCTGCTAAATGTTACAAACCACGAATTTGGTGATTTGTCACCGGTATAGTAAGCTTATAAACTACTGCTTATGGGGGTTTTTCAAATATAAAACTTCTTATAAAACTTCTACAATATGAGATCAATTCTACTCACATTTTCCAACAAATAGAGTCATTTAATTCAAACCACAAAGAAAAAAAAAATCTAGCTAAACCACTTAATACTCTCAATTTAAATTTTAATTTATTTTTTTGGTGGTTTATCTATGCTTAATGGTAGCTTTAGACATTACTTTTTTCAATCTACAATCTCTATAAAAGGTCTAGTTTTTGGACACACTTCATTTGTGGCTTGATCACCTTCTTTGATGTCAATATAAATTTGAATCTTGTCCAATGACTAGTAGTAATAGACTTTGCATGACTTTGCTCCTGTTTGTTGTTGTGACCTTTTCAATATGCTTGTGACTTCTCTTTTCAAATAGAGCTTCGATCTCAACTATTACAAACACTATGCACCTAGCTTTCCCACAATCATTTCCTCTAATACAAAAAATTATAGTGAAATACATAGCATAGAAACTTCAAAATTGTTTAAGAAATCCACACAACAATATTAGACACAATCATCTAAAAAATATACAAAGAATATGGCTATCAAATATTCTAATTAATGAGAGTTTTGAACATATTATTCTATTTTCATGGGAACTCTCCTTATCCTCAAGCTACGACATGGCCTATATTTTATACTAAATAATAGGATAAGTTAAGCCTAAAACTAATATGAAAAAATTCATTTTGTTTAGAAAAATAAAATAGCAATTTGTACAATTCTTCTAACTTCCTATCTTCCAGTTGAAACAAATTGATTCAAAGGATTTTAAGGAACTTATAACCTCTCATTATTTTATCTAGAAACATTAGAATAAAACCAAAAAATTAGGATACACTTGCATCACATTGACATACTACAAAAATATAGAACTAGCAGTTGCGTGTAGTGGCATGCAACGATGAGCCAATAGGCAGCGCGAAGTACAAATGGATAGAATGAAATGCGAGTTCCAATGTAGAAAATGGCAATATATATTGTAAGTTTTCATTGGGACAATGATTTTCTACTACTATATTTTATCACCCATATGTATAGATTTGTTTGGATATTGTATGAACCAAGATCCTAGTATCTGTAAAACACAAAGAATACATACATTAGAAGATTGTTCAATGCAAGTTAGAATCTAAGTTTCCAATAAAATCCATTTAACTATGCTCAAAAGAGGAATAAAACAAGAATGTAATGTAAAAATAATGAACTAGATTAAATCCTATTGAGAATATGCAAACTATTGATCTTATGGGGGAGTGGGTGCCAATTTTATGTGGAAATTGGCCCTTTCCCAACTCCTTTGCAAACCTTGTGATGATTTGATGAAGATTGATCCACTTGTTGATGAAGAACAATGAGCTCCTTGGTGAAATCTACAATAACCTAGCTAATATGATGAAAAATTTTATGAAGATGGATAAAATTAGCTCTCAATGTGAAGAGAGTAACTTTGCTCTAAGTTGTGGATGAAAAATACAAAGAGAAGCCTTCTATAAATAGAAGGAAAAGATTAAGGAATGAGCAAAATGGATGAATGTGGGATTATTCAACATCCAATGCGAAAGTGCTACTTGTCAAGATGTGAATGGAGTTAGCTTGAGCACATTTTGGAGAATATGCAAAGATGCAGGAGATTCAAATTCAAAAGATGGCTTGAAGGATGAGGTGAAAGATGAAGTTAATATCACATTGCTGAAGAAAAAGACTTGTAAGAGATGTTAAATGCTTTGTTGGAAGGGAAAATTCCTTTTGGGGTGAGATTTCAAATTTGAGGAATATTTCATCTTTGATGCCTTTTTTGTATGGAAATAGATGATTTATAAATCAATTAAATTGATTTTCATGTGTAAGTTGCAAAATCTAGAGGATTTTATGGATTAAGACTAAGTTTAATAAAGATTTGATTAATTTAAAGGAGATTAGCTAATCTGAGCATTTGATTTAGAGTTTTGGATTTAAATAAATCAAAATGAGAGGAATAATGATTTTAGACTTAATTAAATAAGATTTGATTTATTTAACTAAAGAGAATGGTGTTAAGTTTAAATCAAATAAAGATTAATTAAATAAAATGAATTATTTAATTAAAAGAGGGACTATAGGATTAATTAAACAAAGTGATTTATTTAATTAATAGGAGATGATGACTTAATTAGATGCACCTAACACAACAAGTATTCACCAAGTTATATTACTAGAATGCCCAACAAGCACAACAGACAAAAAGATAATGATCGATGCCCCATTCCTTTCTCTCTTAATTGTTTTGATTAGACATCATCGAAAGGTCATTGGAATGAGCACAATAAATATAAAAAAAAAAAAGATCAAGTACACAAACAAGTCAATGTTCTTTATACCTCTAGCCAAGGGGATGTGTTTTGTTTATGATAAGTATCCAAAGTGATATCCAAAATCATGCCCATTATCGAAACGATATATCCTAGGACATGCATTGTATAGGATGATGATGGGTTGATAAGTTGTTTAATAGGATTTTAATATAAGGTTGACTAACATGTTTGAAAATGATCAGGATTTTGATTTTGCATTTAAAAGTTTGAAGTTTTCTTTTGCTAATTGTTGTACTTGTTTCTATTTGTTTTTCCAAAGGGTGAGTGTGATGATTGATTTATTATGGATGAGATTATTGCAGGTGAAAGCGAGATGAGACAGATGGATTTTTTCAAATATTTGGATGTTTTTGATGTTTTGAAATGTTTTGAGGCTATTTTTGGTATTTTTGAGATTTTACAAATGTTTTGATTTTTGAGTTTTCCAATGTTTATGTGTTTTCTGAGATTTTATGAATGTTTTTGGATTTTGTGTCTCGGGGGATGATAAAAGAGTAGCCTTGCCTACATTTAAGCTCAAAGGTGACATAGTTCGGATGACCGGATTTTTTTGGGTGTTTTTGGATCTTTTGCACAATTTTGACATTTTGGATATGGATGTGTGTGATGATATCAGTGCTTTGTTTGGGATTTTTTTGAAAACCAAGCTAAGGTTGATTGATCAGATTGATGAATTGATGATGACAACATTGTTGAGGATACAGAACAATGCAAGGATAGTGTTAAGAAACACGCGGATTAGGATGGATATCCCAAGATGATGTAGGATTGATGATGATAACATTATCAAGGATACACAACAATCCAAGGATAGTGTTAAGAAATGCAAGGATTGGGAAGGATATCCCGAGATGATGATGGATTGATCGGATTTGCTTTGATCAAGATTGATGAAGCTTGGTTTGAAACAAAAGTTGTTTTGGATGATTTGATGTGATGTTGAAGCATACATTATATGTGATTGATAGTGATTGTTTGGATTGATGTTTGATGAAAGATGAAAATTGATAAGGAATGTCTTCTCATAAAAATATACCATGGGCTAGTGATTTGGATTTTTGCTTGCAAGTGCTTGACCAATTTGATTTCATGTTTGCCAATGTTTAGATCACCACATAAGTTGGAAGATATAGATCAAGATTTATTCCTGACGCAAGATGTAAATATCTACCCCCAATGTCTAGCAATGTATGGAATGTCATGGATGGATGCTTGGATAGATGTATGGATGGAGGGATATGGATTACCTTGTGATAAGATAAGGTGTTTGGATAAAGAATTCTCATATGGATAATTCTTCATGGCTCAGATAGTGTTCCATAGGATAGGATCAATGAAAATGACTCATGTCAAGATGTTTACCATAAGCAAGTGTAAAGTGTGTGCCAAAAAATTTCAAGTTCAAGATCGATGCAGATGGATGAAAATGGATTGGATAAATGGTTCATGTATGAAATGGATTTATTATGGCTAAGATGGATGAAATTTTGGATTTTTTATGGATGGGATGAGATGCTTCAACCTAAACTAGCACACGTAGATGCTCGATTCTACACATAATGCCTATTTTCCAATTTTTCATCATGGTACCTTCCCAAAGTGCCACCGAAGTGGTTTTCACTAGAGGACATTTTTTTCTTTACTGTTTTTATCCTTTTTTTTTGGATTTTCATATTTTTTCATTTTTTGTTTTTCTGAAAGATTTTAAGATCATGTTGAACCACCTGGTGGTTTCAATGTACATGCTTCTATCATAATGTGCCATTTATATCCTACTTGAAGAAGTTGCTTTGCTAAGATATGTGCACTTGAATACAACTTTTGAGATTCCTGATATGCTTTATTGATACCGGAGTTAACTCTATATTGGTGTGCACATCGAGATAAAGTGCCTTATGAATCCTTATGATGAAGGGTGGCTACAAATACATAGTTAATTTGAGAATAAGATATCATCCGTGGAGGCATGTATGGAGTTTTTTGAGGAATAAAAGATGGATTGGTTGATAGTTTGGAACCTTTGACTCTCCAAACTTAGGAAGATGAGTAATGATGGGTGGATACAGAAGTGTGCATGGAATTAGGACCAATTGCTTGATACACTTTATATGTTGCTTGAGAAGCCTGCTTTTTCTTTTGTGGACATCTTTGGTGGATAATTTTACCTTTTTTATTTTTCCCCATAGTTTCTTTGACTAATGGATTTTGATAGGGATAATATTTATTTGTATTTTTTGGTATCCATATGTATTTCTTTTGTTCAATATGCTTCTTATCTTATTTTTATTTGATAACATTCATTGTTATTTGATTCAAAACCTTCTTTTAATGTTTGTCCTAATTCGTGGATGGGGTGATGTGTGGATGAAGATTCATGATGTGGCTAGTTGTAGTATTGGCATTGGTTTCATCGTAAGGATTCTTTGTGCTCCCCATGTTGATGTTTTGTTGAGACAAAATTTCCCCTAGTATGGTGGTAGTGGCATCTTCGTTCCTTGATTCTACTTGTTTTGAGATGTCTTATTTAGTAAGTTTGCTCTGATAAATGACCACTATAGATTATGCTATTTCCATTTGCTGCTCTGCTAACTCCAGAATGTCTTGTTCTATCTTTCATGTTTCCTTGAGTGGATAATGTTGGATATCTTCATACATGAGGCCATAAATATGAATTTGGGATATATCTAATCCTGATGTTGACAAATTAGTTTGAATGTAGGAATCAACCTGCACTTTTTGTGTAATAATATCAAGAGTAAAGGAATCTTGTTCTGAATGTAGATCATCTACATGTCCATCCAAAGAAAGCATCTCATGGTTAGATGGAGGATTATGTGCTATTTGTATGTGATCATCATTTGTGACATCTTGTATAGATAGTAGAGTATCCATTAGATCATCATAGTATCTTGGAGATACAAATTCTTGATCTTGATAATTTTTGGGATTGTTTTTGACATGCTTTGAATCAAGTTCTTGTCATGGGTCAGTTTCAAAGGGTGGATTGCTTACAAAGGGTTCTTGGATGTCTTCTTTAAGCATGGGAAATGGCTCAATTTCCTCTTGATCTTTGACTGGACTTGGATCAAATGTTGAGTTGAAGATTCCTTCAATATCAACAATCATGAGGTCAAAGGATGTCAATATGTCTTGGAAAGGACCATTTCTAGACTTTTGTGTGAGATGTTGATCATGCTTTAGAATAAATTCTTGAGATATGTCCTCTAACTCATTAGATGATGTAGAGACATTTTCAACATGAGATCATTAGTTGATAATGTTAACACTCCTTGAAATAGATTATTGTCAGATATTGTTGAGGGATTCTTATCATGATCAAAAAGTGACTATTGATGTATGTTGATTTGATCTTTGGATGAGGTAGAAACATCTTCAAGATCTTGATCATTATTTTCAACAGTTGTGGTGGAGAGATTGTCAATCCCATCATTAGTAGTTGAATCTGGATCATTTTCCCAATAGTTATTATTTTTTGATCAATTAGGTCTTGGATGAGATTTTTGAGTTGAATACAATTTGATGTTGTGTGTCCCTTTATTTTGTGATACTCACAAAGGTTCTTCTCATCATATCAAGGTGGTTTTACATCTGGTTCTTAATAGTTCTCATAGGTGGGTATTTTAATGAGATTTTCCTACACCAACTATTGCATGACCGATTAAATTGGTCTCCCAACTGGTGTGTATTTTCATTTGTTAACTTATAAGGATTTTCCTTTAATTTGACCTTGTGATGATTGATTTTTGAGATGTGGTGATTGATCTTAGAGATGTGATGATTGATCTTCAAGATGGGGAGATTGAGTTTTTTGTTGATGTTATTGATCTTGATATCCAACCTCTTGACATTGGAGATATTGTTCTCAGTGATGTGGTTGTGGACACAAGTCAATACTTTGATGACATGGTTTAACCAATGGTAGAGTGTATTGATCTTGGAGTGAAGATGTCTCTTGGCTCAATGACTCAACTATTTTGTTAAGTGTAGAAATTTGATCTCATCAAATTTGATCTTAATTTTGATCTTGACTCCCTTTATATAATTGATTTGGTTTTTGTTCAATAAAATTTGGAATGTACAATTGTGGTGTTTGCATAGGATCATGGATAAATTGATTTTGGAAAATATTCTAATTTGGGATGATGTTTATATTTGGAATGATAGGTTGGAATTGAACATTGTTGTGTTTGGGAATCATATTGCCTTGATTTTGCATGGTGTTACCTTGACTTGGATTGATACATGGAGTCATTAATGTCTTGTTTGGACTTTGAACAAAATTTGTATGATTCACAAACATATCCATCCCAAAGATTACCAAGTGTGGATTCAAAATGTTCATGTTTGGAAAACATGTACTTGATATATTTACATTTGTCATGTATGGATTTGGTGGGATGATGTTGTTTTGTAGAAGACTCGTGCATTGAGTGTTTGGTTGATAGATTTGTAGGTTTGTACTCGAATTTAAATCTACCATCAAGAAAGGTGCTCCAAAATCTTGACTAGGCATACTCACATTTGTTGTACCATCGAGGTTTGTAGGAGATAATGATCCCATGTATGAATTGTATAATTGTGAGTGTTGATAATCAATTGGCATTGTAAGGCTTTGATAGTTTGGTTGGTTTAGACTGCTCATGATGTATAGATCAAGTTTATATTCCATGTTTTCCCTTGTGTTTTGACCTTGTTGCAAAAGTGACCCCTAAGGTGTTTAAGACCAATAATGAGATGAAATATGAAAGGGGTGAATGATATGGGTATTGAACATTTTTAGGAACCTTGATGGATACAAGACTTAGGGATTTGATTTTGATTCTTTGGTTTGGATAATGAACTTGTAAACCCTAAGATGTTAGATGTGATCTTAGGATGCACTTGTTCAAAGAGGTGATAATTTAACTAAGTGTGTGTGGAAGGATCATCCAAACACACCTAACTAAACAAATGATTTTGATTTGGTTTAAGGATGTACCCAATTCTAGATAATGATGTTTCCAAAGCTCTAAAGTTGATTTTTGGGATGATATGATAAATTTTTGGAATGGATGAAGTGTTTTATTTGATCTTAAATGAACCTAACATGGACTTTGTTTACAAGACCAAGATAGTGAAGAACATGCTATTCTCTAAGAGTATTTCAAAACCAAAAGACCAATGTTTGCATGAAAACCATATGACCAAAAGATTCCAAGCACATGTGTGGGGGACCCAATTGTTTCTTAGCTTTGAGTTCTTTTTACAAACACACTCTTGATTAGATTTTGAAACTAGATGTCTAATGTCTAAATTCTCTTTCATCCCACAAAATTCATTATGTGGAAATCTAGAAAAATCAAGGAAATTTTTTCCTAATGTTGACCTTAGTAGGAGAAAATTGAGATGAAATACAAATGCTTAGAAGCCTCTAAGGATAGAATCCTAAGGGAAAGCAATAGCACTTGGATTTTTTCAAAGGTATTTTCTCCTCTAAAGAGTTTGAAATTTGATGTTTATGTTAAATGTTTGTTTTCCAAATGTTTACGATCAAGAAAAGTGTTTTGTAACCAAGAAAAAGTACAACCCTATGGTTATGAAAGACTATATTTGTTGAGTCCCCACTTGTAAATTCTAGCTATGCTTATTTTTAGAGAATGGTTCGATGCTTGACTGCACTAGCTCCCCTCCACGACACACACTTATATGGAAAACCAAGCATCACTACCCATAAAAATCCCATGGAATACTTTCCATTTATAGTAAAAACCATAAAAGTGTGTGGCAGCTTCAGAACGATCGTTCTTGCACCAACAAATAGATAGGGATTTTGGACTTTCTACAACAAGGGTTCTAATTCAGACTTTCTAATCGTAGGAGTTGACCCATCAAGGTGAGAGACCATTGTTTCCCTTCTCATCAAAGCCAACCGCATGATACTGGCTTTTGTTCCAGTACCAACTTTTATATCCCAGCTTGAAATACTCTTGGCTTTAGAGTGTTACCAGTTGAGTCACTCCCTTGGGTGAGTACTTCTTCCCCAAGGTAGGCCCTCTAAGATAAACAATAGCTAGCAAACATATTTGTAACTTGATTTATCTTTGTTGAGAAATAAAGAGAGAATACACATGATAGGTTTACTCACACTCGCAAGATGTTTTGTTCAATTTTAGTTCCCAAAATGAAATATGGAGGCAATTACTTCATCCCAACCTAAGACCACCAAAAGCCTTTTGATTCTCAAGATCGTCATGAGGCATGAGAGAAGTGCATACCTATTTTAAATGTTGTTAGTTTGAGTAAGAAATCACAAAAAAAAGAAGCACTTGTTCATTTTAAATCCAAAAATAAATGATTTGATTCTTTTTAAGCACCAAAACAAATATGGAGATTTCCTTGTTCAATTGTTAGCCTCAAACCAAATCTACTGAGTTTGTCCTAAAATTTCTTTTTAAGCCCTTTGTAGCAAAAAATGAAATGTTCTTTTTAGAGCCCAAAATAAATTTAGTAGGTCCTAAAATCTTGAAAGTGACAAAGTCTTTAAAATAAGGGATTATAGTTTCTCCCCAAAGTGTTCAAAAACACTTGATACAATGATGTGATAATGCTTTTTCTTTGACTTTTTTTCTCCATGATCCTTTAAAACCTACAATACAAGCTCCAAATGTTAGATGAAATCAAAAAACAAGAAGATATGAGGGTTAGATAAATGATTAAGCATAAAAATCCTAAAATTTAGACCAACTTTCATTATGATTTGACATTTAGTGAAAATTTGAAAATTTTAACCTTATCAAAGTTGATAAAAACCTACACCATTGGATATCTTATGAAATTCTACTCCATTTCAAAAAACAAAGCTTTGAAAAAGACCAAAAAATGACCAAGATACGACCATTTTAAGTTTGAGTGAAAAAGAAAGAAAGTCTAGAGGCTCTGTCTGCATAGGTGTCATTGTTTGGAGTTTGAAGTGGTGTTATATGGCATCGTTGGACTTATAACAGTGCTATATGGAACCGGTAGACTTGTGAGTGGCTTTGTATGGAGTTTGATGCAGTCCTTTATAGTACCACTAGACTGATAATGGTGCTATATGGCACTGCTAGACTATAACCGGTGTAGTTTCCTATATACACAAAAAAATTTGAAAAAAACACAAAATTTGATGAAAAAACATGATTTAAACTTTTGGTTTTCCCTCCTTCTAGTGCCAAATGTATGAACCAAGATCCTAGCACCTACAAAACACAAAGGATACACACATTAGAAGATTGAAATGCAAGCTAGAATCTAAGTTTACCATAAAATCCATTTAACTATACTCAAAATAGGAATAAAACAAGAATGCAATGTAAAAACAATGAAATAGATTAAATCCTATTGAGAATATGCAAACTCTTGACCTTATGGGGGAGTTGGTGCCAATTTTATGTGGAAATTGCCCCTTTCCCAACTCCTTTGCAAGCCTTGTGATGATTTGATGAAGATTGATCCACTTGATGACGAAGAACAATGAGCTCCTTGGTGAAATCTACAATAACCTAGCTAAGATTATGAAAAATTCTATGAAGATTGATAAAATTAGCTCTCAATGTGAAGAGAGTAACTTTTCTCTAAGTTGTGGATGCAAAATACAAAAAAATCCTTCGATAAATAGAAGAACAAGATGAAGGAATGAAAAAAATGGATGAATGTGGGATTATTCAAAATTGAGTGGGAAAATTCCACTTGTCAAGATGTGAATGGAGGAAGCTTGAGCACATTTTGGAGAATGTGTAAAGAGGGGGGGGGGATTCAAATTCAAAAGATGGCTTGCAGGATGAGGTGAAAGGTGAAGTTAATGTCACATGGCTCAAGCAAAGAACTTGTAAGAGAAGTTAAATGCTTTGTTTGAAGGGACAAGTCCTTTTGTGGGGAGATTTCAAATTTGAGGAATATTCCATCTTTGATGCCTTTTTTGAATGAAAAAATTAAATTTATTTTCATGTGCAAGTTGCAAAATCTAGATGATTTGATGGATTAAGACTAAGATTAATCAGGATTTGATTAATTTAAAGGAGATTAGCTTATTTGACCATTTGATTTAGAGTTTTAGATTTAAATAAATCAAAATGAGAGGAATAATGATTTTAGACTTAATTAAATAATATTCAATTTATTTAATTAAAGAGGATGGTGTTAGCTTTAAATCCAATAAAGATTAATTTATTTAATTTAAATGAGATGACTTTAGAGATTAATTGAATAAAATGAGTTATTTAATTAAAAGAGGGACTATAGGATTAATTAAACAAATTGATTTATTTAATTAGGAGATTAAATGCGATGAATTTAATTAAATAGAGATTATTTAATTAAATTATTATTAGAGAGATGATTCAAGATGAACTAGTGTTAGTAAAATTAGGATTAGGTGCATGTAAATTTTACGTGTCTATAGATACTAATGGCACACATAATAAAATTATCTAAAAGGTTATTATATCATTGATATGTTGTAGGAGATAAAAATTTTCCAATTTAAGTTTATATTTGCACAAATCATGGAAAACAAAAAAATAAGAAAAAGATAATAGAATTCATTTATTTCTGTTGATATTAATTATAAGCCACATTTTTTTAAATTTTTTTAGTGAGATTCACTTTACATGTGATTAGAATATCTCTGAGAACATTATATGTAAAATTTAAATCTATAACCACTGTGATCAATGGTAGAAGCAATGTTTCAGCCACCTATGACTTAATACAAGATCTAATGGCATTAAAAGTCCTGTAAAGGATAATTGTTTCGGTTGTGGCTAGCTGCAAACATGAAAGGATTATCTGAAGTTTAGTGTAATAAACACATTCCATTGGCAGACAATAAATAAATTAGAAAATATAAAGACTTATACAATTAATTACAAATAAGATGCAATGCAGCTGTAGTAGAACACAGTAAGTAAAAAAAATCTAGGCATACCTTCTATATGGAATGGATTGAAGACTGGACAGAGAAAAGGAGGGTTTCTCTCCACCCTACCATATTGGGTCATGGAGTGTCATCAACTATCATCAAGCCACTGAGTAGTAACGTTAATTGTACACCAGTTTGAAAAATGGTGAAGGAAATGCTTTGGCACCTGAGGAAATGTGTACAGTGGAAATCAATGCTATACATTTTTAATAATTTGACATGGGGTTGTGAAATTAGAAATGAAAAAAAAGATATATAGGCTTACATTGTATACAAATGGAATGTAGGTGAAGGCCATACAACATGCAAATGTGGAATCGTAAATCTATTTATCATTTTGGAGATCTGTACATCTTGTATATGAATACAATGTAGCAAAAATCTAAAATGGTTTCAATGGAATATACCTACATAGAAGCCTGGAAATGTGAAATTTGGTGCCACAAACATGTTTTACTGGTAAGAAATATGTAAATCACAAAATTTAAATGGATCTATAATTTATAAGTGAAATATATGTAATACCACAATTACATGTCAGATATAAGAAATGATAAGGAAGTGAATTTAGAGATGGTGCAAATTCTATATGCATAGAGATGAAGAGGAGAGGAGAAGCATTTCACTTACCATAAAGAAGAGAAACTTTTGATGATCATGCAAATGAATAGTATTGTTGGAGATCAACCTGTTTGATTTATAGTGCACTCTAATTTTGGTATGTATCTCGCAATATCTAGAAAAATAAAAAGGCAGTTCTACATGTAATCAGAAAAAACACAATTCAAGTGAGCAATTCAGTTACACACATAGCAAATATAAAATGGAAGAGAACAAAATGAGGTAGAATGTAGTATGTACAAAACAAAACAAGGCCTGATTTCCACCCTACCATATTGGGTCATGGAGTGTTGTGTGCTCTCACCAAACCCCCGAGCAAGAAAAAAAATTATCCACCACTGTGATCAATGGTTAAAGCAATGTTTCAGCTACCAATGACTTAATACACGATCTAATGGCATCAAAAGGCCTGTGAAGGATGATTGTTTGGGTTGTGGCTAGCTACAAACATCAAAGGATTATCTGAAGTTTAGTGTAATAAACACATACCATTGGTAGAAAATAAATAAATCACAAAATATAAAGACATAAAATTAATTACAAATAAGATGCAATGTAGTTGTAGTAGAATAGAGTAAGTAAAAAAATTCTAGGAATGCCTTGTGCACATAATGGATTGATGTCTCGACATAGAAAATGATGCCTTCTCCCGACCCTGCCATATTGAGTAATGGAGCATCATTGGCGATGACCAAACCCATGAGCGGTAACATTAATTATCCACCACATTGATCAATGGTGAAGGAAATGCTTTGGCACCTGAGGAAACTATGCAGTGGAAATCAATGCTACACATTTTTTATAATTTGACATGGAGTTGTGAAATGAAAAATGGAAAAAATGATATATAGGCTTACATTGTATATAGATGGAATGTAGGTGAAGACCATACAACATGCAAATGTGGAATCATAAAGTTGTTTAGCATTTTGGAGATATATACATCTTGTATATGAATACAATGTAGCTACAATCTAAAATGGTTTCATGGAATATACCTACATAGAAGGGAAATGTGAAATTTGGTGCCACAAACATGTTTTATTGGTAAGCAATATCTAAATCATGAAATTTAAATGGATCTATAATTTATAAGTGAAATATATGTAATACCACAATTACATGTCACATATAAAAAAATATAAGGAAGTGAATTTAGAGAGAGTGCAGATTCTAATTGTTGCTATGTATCATGTAGTATCTAGCAAAATACAAAGGCATGTCTACACGTAATCACAAAAAGCACAGTTCAAGTGAGAAATTCAGTTGCTTGTTATTGGCTGCAATATTTTTGTATGCCTAACTTGTGAGAAAAATTTGAGCCTTTTTGAAGAGGCACATATATATGCATTGTTGATTGCACAAACCACAAAAAAATTGTGATTGGAAAACAAATGGATAAAAATAGCCCAGGCTAGTGAGCAATAGACTATAAAAGAAAGCTGGATTATGTTAAGAATTTTCTTCTATTGAAAACATAGCAAGAAAATGGAGGTCATAGAAATAAGCCCACAAAAAAATTCACATTAAAAAATCCATGCAAACTGTTGGCTTGTTCTCCAAAAAAAGGATTGGCTAAAAATTATCATAGGGGACACGCTGTAAAATTTGATCCATGAATCAAAGAATATTGGTTTGAATAAAATATATAGTCTTTCCCAATATAACCTTACCAAAATGGAAATAATATACCCTAAGACAGAGAATGACAATCAATACTGCCTTATAGTAAAAAAATGCAACCTGTATAACATTAACTATTTCATTTTCTTGCACAGATGAAACACGCATTGATCACTTTGCACAACTTGCCATGGGAAAATTGTGTCATGTATGTGCTACATATATTGGCAATGGTTGCAATAATACTTTGAATTACTCACCAAAATAATTGAGCAATTTAGAGTATTTTCAATAAGGCATTGTTTAGTGTTGGGTTGTAGATTAAGTTGCACAACATACATAACAAACATTATAGCCAAGAACCATATGACATCCATATCTAGTATGGAATTATCATTATAGATAAAAAAATATTAGCAATAACACTTGGTAAGCATTAAATGGATACCCAAACATAGATACTTACATAGTAAAATACAGGGTGCTGCCACAATAGTGGTTTACAATTTCTGGGAGGAACTGATTTTTGTTGAAATCACATATTTTTAGAAAATATAATGATTTAAGCCTTGAAAATTTCCATTTAAAGAATTCCAATTTAAGAGGGTTTGATCAAACTTCCTTAAATCAAACCCCCTTAGATAGAACCCCGCTAGTTTTAAACCATACCTATAACATAGTCTCCTTTACACCTATCAAAATGCTGATAAAAAACCACTTTTGATTTACCTTTTGGGGGATCAAATGAATTCATTTAAAATTTATTTTTTGTAAGTATGTATTCCTTATTATAATCTTTCCAAAAGTATAATTTTAAATAAATTAATTGATTATTATATTTATTTTTTTATTTCATGAATGTAGGTTTTTCAATCAAAATCAAACTTTGTTTTGCATTGTCAAAAATAAAGGGTGATTATTAAAAACAAATTTTAAAATTAGTGCACTAGATATTGAAGTCCTTTGATCCAACAAAGAAAAAAAATTGAATTTCCATACATACAAAAAAGTTGCGAAGAGCACGGGTCGCCACATAAGTTCCGAATTATAATTCATTTGAATTCAAAACTTGATTAAAGAAAAATATTCATTAATAAAACACTATCCAACCAATTGGAAGCACTAGATATA